>OX359296.1:59560737-59715737 GCA_947179395.2 Pulicaria dysenterica
TAATATTATAGATGATCAATAACTTATACAAAAAAATACAATCATAACGTTTTTTTTGTCCTTTTTAGATTTTATTTCTTTTGTGTCTTATAATTAGTGGATATCTTTTATTAGTTCTTAATATTTATTCTTTTTAAATTACTCGTGTATCACACAGACATATAATCTACTAAATAAATAATCAAATAAATATTCTTTATGTCCATAACTCTGTATATTTAGAAAAATAAGTTTCATCGTGTTCTGTATTTGTGGGTTTACATGTTAAATAACAAACACTAGCATGTTACTCGCCTAATTTTACGACAGTGTATAGTATATACCTGATAAAATGTTATTTTATATAATATATATGAGTATGGTTTTCGGTGAAGGTAATACGTCTTTTACTTTCTCTCTCTTTTTTCCAACTATTTCTTAATTTTTAAAATAAACTAGCTTAACACCGTGTATAAACATGAGGATAACTAAAGTAAGTTTTAAACTTTTTTAGGTTTTTAAGAGTACTAATATTTATATCAAATACAATTGTAACATACATAAAAATAAAATGTATCTAAAAATGAGTAAATCTAACATAATTTAGAAATCCATATATAAGATTGTCATTATATTTTATGCAGAATCTTTTTATTAGAAACAACGTTCATAGTTTTATCAGTATGGTTGTCTTCTTCATAGCAAATTAGAACTTTCAAAGAGAGAAACGGGACATCTAAAAAACAATCAGATATTAGAAAATGATTTGTCTTGACTTCTGTTAATCGTCATTGCAAAACAAACCAGGAGAGAAAATTATTTTCATTGGAACTTAAATGATATTTTAGGATCTAATGGAAACAACTTCAATCTTGGAATAATGTCACCAACATTCTTATCTAAAATAACTTTTGTTTCAACCATATGTGCACTAAGTCAAGGAACTTGTAATTTTGTTATGCTTCAAGGCCTTTAGATTGTTCAAGATTACAAAGTAACATAATAGAAAGATCAATCTTTAAATTAATATGTGGTTTGGAAAACCAGATACTTTTATTAAATTTAAAATATCCCGTGAGTGTAATGATTCTTTAAAAGTGTTACATGATAGTTGTGTTTAAATGAATAGCTACTGTAAGCACTAAATTTGCAAAATATTAAAAGTTATTAATTTTGTTATACTATTATTACATCATATTTATAAACAAATGTATTAAATAATATTAAAAGTTTAATATGAAGTTAATTTTCTATATTAACTATAAAAAAAATTAGTACTGATGTTACTTGAAATAAGAACATGTGTTAAACTTACATGCGACTGATATGAAATAAGTAATAAAAAGTTCTAGACACTGTGAATATAAGTGACAGTATCATAAACATAGTTGTGTTTAGATAAATAGTTACTGTAATTCCTAATATTTGGACAAAATAAATTAATAAGCTTATGAAAGAGACAAAAAAAAATTTAATGATTACTATAAGCATGAATGAGAGTAATTAAATATTTATAAAGTTACTATCAATATAAGCATATAGAATGAATACAAATAAATCTAATGTAATATATACAAATTTATAACAATTTAGTGTTTTGAAATTAAACATGCCATTAGATGTATCGTTTAAAGGAATTTGTTGAGTTCTTCCATCATTTTCAATTGATATCGTTGTATGAACAAAATTGTCTTTTGTAGAATTACTTAACCATGATTTCTTTCTAGCAGTTAAAGATTATCCCACACTCCCACTAAATGTCTCCTTAGAGATGATGAAGATGGTTGTTTAGATAATTTAGATATAAAGACTTACAATAGTTAAGACCATCCGGTTAATAAACATTCATATTTGAATATTAGTTTAAAAATGAAATAATTGGCGGCTAGTATTTCAGTTTATGTGGCGGTGGATTTAAACATTTTTAACTTTATTAAAAACAAACATGTTTTTAGCTAATAGATAATGACATTATAAAGTTTCTAAACTTAATTTCACTATTTAGGTATATATATTGTAGGATAATAAACATATATTATTTTTATTTTTAGATATTAACCAATACTAATCACCTAAAAACATGGAAAGTTTGAAAATTTAAAAAACTATAGTATAGGTTAGTTTCAATTTTGAATTATTCCGGTTGATATGAGGAAATTAAATATAAGGGAAGTAGGAGTTCGTTATTGGTAATAATCAAAGGGTTTTCTACAAATTAATATAATAGGAAGTTGTGATCGGTAAAAAAAAATTCCTGTAAACAAGGATGATGATGAGTAACGCCCGTCATAAGATTTATAAAATCAGGACAACAACCGCCACATGGGAAATTTAAAATAGTTTTTCTTTGATGTTGCACAAAACACATAGCATTTCCACGTGGGAGCCTTGTCTCCCACAAAATTGAAAAGATAAACAACGTAGAGTATGAGCTAGAAGTCCAATTAATAACTTCATAAAATACTCAAATGATTAAAATTTACATGTAGTTGTACCCTCGTCACAATGTATCACGTCAGTCATATAATGTTAGTCATAATATCACATAAGTTACCTAATCTGCCACCAGGTAACACGTCATTTGCCTACACTAGCATCGACATCCATGGATATAATACGACACCATCTTAGCAACACCCCAAAATGATTGTTGTTGCGGGTAGTCATTACAACACCCAGCAGTATACTACCCCCACCTCATACTTGCGACCCCTTTTGGTCACATCATTAACCGTGATCCCGAAGGACAGATCCCGCACACATTGCAATTATCACGTATATTACATATACATCCGGGTCAATAACTCTTAACATGTATAAGCATGCAATCAATACATCTATCCTTGTAACGAGGTGCATTCTAATCAATCGTACAATATTACATGTCCACATATTTTAACAAACTAATGACTGATAACCAACGATTGTTCTACACATGTACAATTCGTGTATTAATAATTTATCCTCATTCATTCAATTATACATAACCCCAAGAATTAAATCAACATGACCATATATGTTAGTTACATGTTTCATATATTTAGACTTGATTCCGTTACTTTGTGTACTTCTCTGTATATTCACTAATCAATAACTCATAATAGTCTATTTGATATCAATATCTTTGCAATCATAAGTAATTAATATCTCTAAGTATCAAGCTGAGGTACTCACCTAGCTAGAGTGTCCCTATTCAGAAATCCATTTAATTTCGCAAGTACAAGTCACCTGTTAACACCTATAAACAATTAAAACCGGGATCATATCAATTTATAACTCCCAACAACGGCCTACACGACCTAATATACAACCCGTGTACCTATACACGGCCCACTTACATGACTACACTATGCGCGTACTTCATAGTGTTCAAACCGTGCCTCTACATGACCGTGTGACCCTACACGGCCCGTGTAGTCCGCAACTACATGTCCATATATATATCCACATGGCCTGTGTTACTTAGGCCCCTACACGGCCCGTATCAAATGGTACACGGCCCGTGTAGCCCTACACGAGCCTACTACACGGCCTCCCCAAATCCGCACGGCCGTATTCTGTATATTGCAGCTCTGTCTCGGCAGAAGCATGTTGTTCTCTAGCCAGATCACTTCTAGTTCGATTTTAGGTCAATTTAACCACTTCCAAACAATCCCTTAACAACTAATAACTATATAAAACACCTTAAAATATCTTTTGTTCACCAAAACACTAATTAAACTCAATTTAATCAATTAAACTTCAAAATATCATTAAGAAGATTACTTACAATACTCACTTTGTTTCTCCTTCAATAACTAGTTGTTAATCCCTCTTGTAAATCTAAACTTTAGCTTCAATTCATATGATTGGAGGATTCATATGTGTATATTACTTGAAAGAAAGAAGAGGAAGAAGAACTTGAAACAAGAAGAAAGAACAAGGTAAGGGAGAAGGAAATAGGAAACATAAGACATGACAAGGTAAGGCTGCCAACCTAAGGGTTTGTTGGCTCTTTTAGCGGGTATCCCGTTCCCCTTTCTAACTTAGAACTTATCCATACGATATCCGTAAACCCTAAGAAGGATATTTTCTGAATCATTAATTGAACCCGTTTAATAATTCATAACTTCTATCCACCTTTCACATCTCCTTTTAAATATCTCTATAAATTTAGATGTTACATGATGTCATATTCATTTTCTTTTAATTAATATATTAGATTTTAAAAAAACAAAACAACTCTTTTATTCACTTTTATGGGTGAAAAAGTGTATAGTTATGGAATAATGTGGTGTGTAAAATGTAAACCGGCAGAGAGAACATATACTAGTAAGAAGATTATTTGAGGGGTATATTAGTAATTTTTGATTGCTAAAATTCTAAGAGATTATATAATGTAGAAGAGCCATTTAATTGTATTATAATATATTATAGATATGTAACTACAATACAAATATAACAATAGCGAAAAGTGACAAGTTTGTTATATTTTTTGATACTAAACCCTATAATATACAAATTCAATGACCATTTAGTGGGCATGTTGGCAAAAGAAACGGGAATTTGTGAAATATATTATTTAAAGAAGGTGAAAGAATAAAGTTGTACCCTTGATTAATGTTTTTAAAATTTTCAAAACAATGTAAAAAATCTTAATTTGATGTTAAAGAGAAAAGGAAGGTGAAAAAATAAAGCTGTACCTTTACCCTTGATTCTCAATGAGATATATGATAGCCTAACTCGGCGAGGAAACTCTATTATCCAATTGTTGGCTTGTTTATCTTTGTTTTTAAAGTTGAGGGTTAAAGTCTTAGTTAATACAAAATACATAAAATTAAAGTGTAGGTGTATATGCTCGTGCTTGACTTGGAATAGATAGATGAGAGATGATTAGGAAGATAAATATAAAGAAATAGTAGAAACTTAGGGTTGTTTGTTTGATGCTTAATGGAACAATTCAGTGCTAGTTTGAGTATTGTCTCTGAATGAACACTGTGCTGAATGATACAAAAGAACGCCGGTGAATCATTGTAGATTAATATACATTCTGAATCATTAAGCATAAAAATTTTATACCCTAATACTCATTCTTTCATATGTTTCATTGTGAAAATGGTAATTTGCATCATTCATATTGTTCATTCATAACCTTTATTAAACAACATGTCATATTCAAAGGACAAATTCATTTAGAACCTTTAAATTATTTAAACTAGAGAGTCATTTAATGCTTAATCATTCTGTTTTAATAAACAGTCTCTTAAAAAAATATATTATTTTTTATAGATAGAGATAGTACATTATATTATTATTATATTATGAGAGGTGATATATCCTCATACTATTTTATTGTACTTAACTTATTACTTAGAAGATTACACACAAGTAATAAAATTAATGAAGAAAATAATCTTGTAATAAGTATAATAATAAAATATAAACAAAATAACAAATAGTTGGATGATATCTTATTTTTGTTATAATATTGTAGAAGTACGAGTCGAAATTCAAAATTCAATTTTTGAAAAAAATAATTTCGGTGTTCCCAATCACACACGCGGCGTTGCTTATATATACTTAAATAAGCCTTGCAATGACCAAAATTCCAGAACTCAAAACTTGCTACAGAGAGCATCATCTCTAATCTCCCCAATCTTGACCGTTGTGAATCAACATATCTCCGATCTAATCGGCTAATCGCTATCTAACGATCGGCCTGTTTCAAGCAAAAATGGAGAATCTTATTAATCTCGTCAACAAGCTACAGAGAGCATGTACTGCCCTCGGTGATTTTGGTGAAGGGTCCTCTTTGCCTACCCTTTGGGACGCCCTGCCAACCATCGCCGTCGTCGGTGGTCAGGTAGATCTAAATATATGTTACCTTTTTTCTAGTATCAACTTATTTGCCCCCCAAAATTCCTTTATCAACTACAGCGTGCCCTAACTAGTCTTGCGGTAAAGCTTTTGTTCCTGCTTCTGTCGGTCGTTTAAACTTCAGATCCGTTGTACGTGATAAACATTTCAAGACTTTCATTTGCATATACCTGTCTTGATAGCCCATTAGGTTCTGATCTTAGGTGGAATCACTGGTATCTGGAGGTTCTAGTTTACGGATTTATGTAGTAGCTCAACATGAACTTCAGATCTGATCTGCACTAAGTTAGTATACCTGCCCTTTGTGTTAATTCCTGTTTGCTGGCATTAGATTTTGCTAAGTCAAGGGTAACTTGAGATACCGTGAGACAATAAACAACAAATCGTGCTGTATCAACGATCAATCTGCAAAACCGCTGGACTAGGGATTTATGTGACTTCTGACTTAGATGTTATACAATTACTCTATTGTAATTGTCATTTTCATTTATTTGCTTTCTCATTCGTGAGGTTAAATGTTGATTGACTTCATTACCTATATGTATTTAATTCAACTGACAGCATCACTGCAAAAACTACTTATTGCTGAGATGTATAAATTTAGGTAGTTGTTGGTCCAAAGAAACAATCAGTTTGTCACATGCTCTGCATATGCGAGGGTAAAGGGTTTCTGATAATTTGATTGCTTTTTTTGTATCAGAAGTCTTTCACAATCGGCCTTTTGTTTGCTACTAATTTTACATATGCAGATACCAAGTTAGGGGAGAGTTCAAATGAGAACTGTTTTTCATATGACAACTGCGAGGACCAATCTTGGCTCTTGATTAAAATAAATCAATGGCTAAGAGTTCTAATGGCATTAATGAGATCATTAACGACTCATTAGTGGCTCATTAATGAGGTTTTTTTTGGAAAGTTAAGCCAATTAAATAATGACTCATCCACTCGGACGCAATTTACGGTTTGGTAAATATTTAAATGACCAAAGTACCCCTAGTAACGAGCCATCAATAGTGCTACAAACAGTTATTGTAGTTCTCGCACAAAAACAGTTCTCGTTTGAACTTTTCTGTAATCTGTACCAAGTTATTTATCTGTTTATATACTCTAGATTTCTGAATCTGTAATCCAGTGATATTATGTTTTTCTGTCACCATGGTTTTTAGTCTGTGATTTCAATCCAATCATTTAGATAATGCACATGTGAAGATGCTGGATGAAATTGTCTACATGGTTAATTAGCATTTTTTTAAAGCAACTACCTAGCCTTGCAAATTGATAAAGTTGTCATGGTTTGTTTGTCTTCCCATGTTTCATATGTCAATCTAGAGCTCTGGTAAGTCATCCGTGTTAGAGAGCGTGGTTGGGAAGGATTTTTTGCCTCGTGGATCTGGTAAGTAAAAAGCTAAGTTGTCTTACTCATTTCCATGATTCTCATAGTATAATTTTCTTTTGGTATCCCCATGTAACTGCTATCATCCGGAGTACTGAAACACACTTGTATGCAGGGATTGTTACACGGCGTCCTCTTGTTCTACAGCTTCACAGAATTGATGAGGGAAGAGAATATGCAGAGTTTGCTCACCAACCAAGAAAGAGGTTTACTGATTTTGGTATGTCTAGAGAGAAATCTGTTTTTACAAGTCTGCGTGCAATCGTATTCTAAGAGCCAAGCTATTAGCACCCGTAGTTTCATTATTTTTTGGCTCTTTTATCCTCTATCTCATTCATTTTATCAAAATAGTTAACTGTTTGCTATATATGATTTAAGGTGGGTATTCTATTCAGTTGCCACGCTCATTGTTTTTCTGGTGCAGCTGCTGTCAGGAAAGAGATTTCTGACGAGACTGATCGGGAGACGGGCCGAACCAAACAGATTTCATCAGTTCCTATATATCTCAGCATTTACTCTCCTAATGGTGAGATATCTTGCCTTGTTTGTTATGATTCACCGTTTTGTTTATTTATCACCAATCCTTGGGGTTGTACTAAGAGCATCCACAGTCCATACAATTCTTCAGGAGTTTAATGGATTGCCACATCAGCATTCCACTATCTATCCAACTCCATCCTATAACCTCCACACTCCATTAAACTCCACATAGTTTAATGGATTTCCACATCAGCATTATATATATATATATATATATATATACATACATACATATAATTTTATAAAATATTTATAGAGCTGCAAAATACATAAATAATAAATACGAATTTAAACGTTCATTAAATAAAAAGTACGAGAATAAAAATACATCGATTAAAAATATATATATATATATATATATATATATATATATATATATATACATCACTCACTTCGACACGATTTAATGGAGCATATTTGGGAACATTATTCACAAGCAAGAAATTAAATCTAAGTGTAGTTATATCGAACTTTTATTGTACTATGTTTATTCTTCGATTGAGTTTTTATGTATTTCGTAATGTATTTTGATATTAGTGTAATGTTTTATTTATTATTTTATTTATAATATAATTTAACGCTCATTATATATATATATAAAGCATGTGGGTCCCAACATTATTAATATAAAAAAGATAAATTGGCCCCATATTTTTAGATGATACGGTTGTATCATCATACCACTCCTCCCTCACTCAACTCCTTTCACAATCCATACAACCCCCATGATACTCCCATACCACCCCCATGATACATGCATTGTGGATGCTCTAACTAGAATTATGGATTTTAACTCTTAGAAAAAGCGCTACACAAATTCTTGTTAATGGTGCATGGCTGCATGGATGATTGAACAATTTTAGGTTTGTTTGACCATTGGTCATGTAGACCTTTGTACTTTTTTTTTGAACGGCTGAAAATTTTATTAAAATTTAGCAAGGCGCTAGATAAAAATACACCAAGTCAGAAGCAATTAGAAGGAAAATTACACCATGAGGACCAGCTATATTTAAACAAATCAATCTTTGATCTATGACTAATCCAAAAGAACGAAAGCGCCTGGATTTCCGAGAAAATAAAAGCATCATTCACTCCTGCAGCTTTCTTGAATACTATCAAGTTCCTGTACTTCCACAAAACCCAGAAAAAGGAGTAGATAACCGAAATAAGGCCCTTCTTTTTCTCACCATTGTAATTTGATGCAGCAGCCCAGCATAATGGGGGAGTGTTCTGAAAACCATCTGCCAAAGCCCACCATCTACAGATATCATCCAGAATTTTAGACCTTGTTCAACTTAGAAACCTTTGAGTGATGGCTTGTTCTTGTATTTTTGGGATCACTTTGCTGAATCTTAAAAAAAGTAATGCTGGAAATAAACAGAATAATGGTAGAAATATTGTACTTGAAAACTCTTTTGATGTGCTAGAAGAAAGTTTGCATGTAGGGTCAAGAGTAACTAGGTTGAAGGGTCCTCTAAAGATGATGGGAGTAGTGAGTTATTAAGATTTTATACTAATTACAAACAAAGTCTAGATCTTGGGGAGGCAAGCATAGTATGGTGTTTTATAGCATCTTTAGGACGGGAAGCACCAATGGGTGAGGAAGAGTACATTAGTCTAAAACTAAAAAAAAAGAATAAAGAAATAAAACAAGAAAAGAAAGAGACACTCAATATTGCAGCCATTGTAGAGCTAATGAGCTATAGATGCTAGTTTCAGTTAATTGAGCTTTGGTTTAAAAAAGCGCGCTTGAGGCGTATACGCTAAGCGTTGCAAGGCGTTGCCTTAAACGCATCTTGTATGTGAGGCGATGCGTGTTCCATTACGCGGTGTGAGGCGTTGCGATGCACGAGGCATACGCTTTTTACGCATCATGTAATTTGGGCTTTCTTTTATATTTTAGCTACTTTAAAGGGTTGTTTTAGAGGACTATTGAGCTAAATTTTTATGTAGAGAGAGCCAATTACAAAGAAAAATCCTTATTAAATTATAACTTAAAACTCCTAAATTCGACTTCAAGTTCTCCCTACCATAGTTATTGTCTTCTACAATAGTCGAAGTTGCCTTCTAAACTTGAATCAAATTAAAAGGTCAAGTATGTTATGTGGAATTAAATTATAAGTATTTTCTTGATACTCGACGTCTCGGGTGCATGATGCGAGCGCATCATGCATCACGCCTCGGCTTCCAGTCCCTTAACGCCTAAGAGCGCTTCACGCTTTTTCGAAGCAAGGTGTAAGCTATGCAATAGTTTGGTTCTAGTTTCTGCATTAGGTATCCATGGATTTTGGATTACTAGTGAGGTGCCCGCGCAATGCGGCGGCGGCAACAATGATGGTAAATACTTGTGGTGGCTAGTACAGAGGAGGCAACAATTCTTACGAACGAATTCTAATGCTACGATAAATTAAAATAATTTAGATAGTATTATTCATCGAATTTATGTTTTATGAAAGTTTTTATACAATAGTGGGTAATATTGTTTATACAATTTTACTTAAAAGCCATATGAGACAGTTAAATAATACTAATATTATATGTTGAACTTGAAGATTATAAATATTATTTAAAAAAATTGAAATTTATGTTTTTAGAGAAAAAGATCTTATAATTAGTCCTAATTAAAACATTTATTGTTAAGGGAGAGAAGAAGATGGAATGTTTAATGAATTGATGGATGAGTTTAATGTAAATAAAATTAAGGGTGGAGATTTAGTTTTGATTGAAAATTAAGAACTTTTAATTTTTAGAGGAGAGAGAATATTGTATGCTTAATATAGTAGTATAGATGATTGGGTGGTAAGACGAGCTATGAGGTGGCCTTCAAGACTAATAGTCCTACAAAGTATGTCGGCATGCCTATCCTTTTTTTGCATTTATAAATTACTAGACTAAATGCCCGTGTGATACATGGGTTGGTTTAAAAAATAATAAATATTAAACATTAAGAAAAACATATTAAATAATTATAAAACGCGAATAAAATGAGAATTTAAAAAAAGATGACGTACAAAATCAACACTCTAACTAGCTGTGGAAACATCGACTCGAGCGGGATGATAGACTTGACGGCAGAAACATGGTAGCATGATACGAGGAGACGTGATTGTATTTTTTATATAAATCATCAATCATTATTTTTAAAATTAAGGGTAATAAAGTTAAATGTTATTGGTTTTAATTAAAAAGAAATTAAAATGATTATAAAATATTTTAGAATGATAAAACTAAGAATTTGGTTAAATATAGTATCTTGAAATATTTTTAAGGGTAAATATGATATTTATAAATTAAGGTGAACAAATACGCTTTTAAATGATTTAATAAGGGCATATATGAAATTATCTCTATTAACTTTGACTCTAAAAAGTCAAAATTGATTTTTTGATTTTAAGTTAATGAATGGTCAAGAATAAATATGTTTTTAAATGAATGGTTGAGATCGTCTAATAAATTTTATTAAATTAGTCTTTTATATATATTAGAAGATAAGCGTAGAGTAGGACTGGCTGGCTGCTCCAAGGACACTATTATGCTTATCTCCCTTTTCATTGGTTATGCACAAGTCTCAACTGAAAGGTAAGGTACTTCTTTGTGCTTGGAAGGTAACATGTTTTGAGTCATAGAAACAATCTCTTTGTAAATGTAAAGGAACGAATATCAGATGTAAAAGATTTCCTCCCAAATTGAGGAGGCCTAGTTTGAAAAGATTGCCCATACAGAAAATCTGGATTGTCTATGCAGCCTGCGATAAGAATATTAGCCCGGGATGGTTCATATTACCACTATATCTGGTTCTTCTATATGGTAAAAAGTTTGAAGTATGCTTCCAAAATGTTTACACTCTTACAATAATGTCACCTGCAATAGTTAGTTGTCTTTCTATATTCCGCAAATCATTTATATGCTAGTTTCTAGTTTTTGTGACTAAGACTTACTTGTTAATGTATGATGTTGACAGTTGTGAATTTGACCCTTGTTGATCTTCCCGGGCTAACAAAAGTAGCTGTTGGTGAGTTCATTATCATGAATTTTGTCAATTTAGATAACTTATGGTTTCAACAATATTCCTCATTTTACAGTTGTATGAATATTGTAGAGGGCCAGTCCGAGAACATTGTGCAAGACATTGAAAACATGGTGCGGTCTTACATTGAGAAGGTATATTATGGCGTGTGCATTTGAATGATATCTTTGATTCTTTGTTCAATAACAACTTCCTTGTTTTCTGCCACATGTTAAAGCAACAACTCTCTTTGTTAATGCTATTAAAAATACAACTCTCTTTGTTAATGATAAACATTCTTGACATGCCAAGTAGTCAACTACTGCTTTCACTTATTGTTATCTAACAAAGATAATTATCATTTCAGCTTCCCATTTTCTTGTAGATAAATCTCTGAAATAACATAATTTGGCTACTCTACAACATTAAAGAGCCACTTGCCTAATTTCTTTGATGGTTTTCAAAATTATAGATTTCTTAAACAACAGCGTGTTGGATTCCTGGGCTCATTAT
Organism: Pulicaria dysenterica; assembly: GCA_947179395.2. Taxonomy (NCBI): domain Eukaryota; kingdom Viridiplantae; phylum Streptophyta; class Magnoliopsida; order Asterales; family Asteraceae; genus Pulicaria; species Pulicaria dysenterica. The sequence goes on from OX359296.1 coordinate 59,573,025, forward strand.
ACAACTAAATTGTTTATTTGCTTGCCTCGCAGCCTAACTGCATTATTCTCGCCGTTTCTCCTGCAAACCAAGATCTTGCTACATCAGATGCTATCAAAATTGCTCGTGAGGTAGACCCACAAGGTTTGTAGAAGATTCTTCTCACACAATCGTTTTTTGTCTTGGTATAGATTTTCTGATTAATGTCATTGTTCCTTGGATTCTTTTTTCTGGCTCTCAGCTTGAATATTCATTTCAACAACATACTGATTATTAAAGCAAAAAATAGCTCTCAAGATGCAAACATTTGCTTTTGGTGAGAGTAAGTGAGCTGGTAAAAATATGAACGTGGAAAAACGAATATTGACAAATGCGCAAATAATGAGATCTTCAACAAAAACAATGTGATGTGGGAGTTTTTATGGCTTTAAATACTCTTTTAGAAATCTAGCGCCTCAGAAATTGGTATAGCTATTGATGTGCAAGAATCTTTTTGATTATATATTATCGTATCATGATTCATGAAGATTATAGATGTAAGAATTTGCTGCTCTTTAATCTAGAAGAAAAAGAAAAAAAATGGAGGGGGACTGATTTCTCTTTTGGTGGTTTGTGATATTCTGATACATTAGCAGCAGAGATGCTGAAGGCTGCATGCAAATTTTGTTATGGCAAATGAAGTGCAATCTGAGAGTGTCTGTAGATAGAGTGAAGTTTGAGATGTCTCTGTGTGCGCACATGAAAAACTTGACAATATTAAATAGTTGAAAATTAAAAAATATAAAAAAAATCAATAATTAATGTTATATAAAAGGATTTTTATGAAAAAATAGAGTTAGGGACTATAGTTAAGCTTTCGAAAGGGCATGGGACCAAAAGTGAAACTATCTAAAGGGCAAAATGCTCAATTTTGTAGACTTAACAGATCTCACTTCTCAGTGAAGTTTAATGAAGGACCCAATTTGAAACAGGTTATGATGTTCAGGGATAAAGTATAGCATTTTTGGCAACTAATGGATGATTCGTGCAATTAACACACACGCACACACACACACACACTCTGTCTCTATGTGTGTGTATGTATGCATGTCTGTGTACACACACACACTCTGTCTCTATGTGTGTGTATGTATGCATGTCTGTGTGTGTAAATGTCTATATGTGTGTGTATATACATGCATATATCTAGCGCATTTTTTCTAACTTTTACACACAAATTTTGTGTGTTACACATTTGGATAGCTCACTTTGCTAAACATTCAATTTAAATTATTTGTATGTGAATGTACAGGGGAGCGGACTTTTGGAGTTTTGACAAAGATTGATCTTATGGACAAGGGGACTGATGCAGTTGATGTAAGTTGGAGTTATGAATTTATATTTTGTCTCAAGTGTGCTTCTTTGCTGTGGAGTGTGGACCAATTTAATAAATGGCACTACTAACTATGATACGCACTCGAACGCAATGATGGAGCAAAGTGTCATACTACACATTTTGCTTTTAATCTAAAAGTAATCCTTTACAATTTTGGTAACCATAAGGGAAATGCCCGACGTAAACTACTCCCTCGATATTATAAATGGCAGATTTTGACTTTTGAATGCAAAGCAAATTACTAATAAACTTGAGAATAGTTGTGAGTTGATTGTTTCCATTGAATTGGAGTGGATTAGGCCATACATACTGTAAGTCATTTTTAATTAGAAAAAATGAAATGCATAAAATCTCGAGGAATCCAAAGTTGTTGTTAAATTGACAAGTGTTTTTGAGATGAATTTGGTATTGTATTACGGTGGCTGTGTATGCATTCTTCTCCTGTAATGTCTTTATGATGAAGTAATTAGTTCATCCTAAGTTAGTAATGATCTAAAGATGAAGTAGGTTGCCCGCAGCCTCATACTCTTTCATCATACGTAACTTTATAGTGATCACTTGGTTTTATTGACCGGAAGTAAGAACCGGAAGTAAGAAAAATACTTTCTTTCAAATGATTTTTAACACCATTTGGCAGATTGTATTTGGGCATTCATCTAAATGAGTTATTTATGCCTAATTTCTTTTATTCGAGTTCACTCATAGTCTCATATACTGTGTTAAGTTTGTGCCATTTTTTAAAACCCTTAGGAAATATCATGATTACTGTGTTACTTTTACTAGTACTAACGACAATAGAAAGCTTGATAATAAACCACTTCTATGTAAGGTAAGACCTCTGTGTGTGTGTGGATGCATTGTTGTCAAAATTGGCCGCTTTGGAATTACTTATTAGTCCTTGACAAATTTGTGAAAAAGCTATAGATAGTTGTGCATGATGTAGATGAATGTGTATTTATGTTTGAAGCGATTGTACATTGAACATGTTTTTTTTTTGTTTCTATTTTTGCTATGAACATAAACTTTTTGGCTATTGACGTAGTTAATGTAATCTAAGTGCTTGCAAATTTTAATTTAAGACGAGATATGATATCTGATTATTTAATTTATTATATATGCATACAATAATTTAACATTATTTTTCTATGACTTGGGTAATTGGGTTCCATATATTAAGTGAAAATCTTATAAGTTGAAATTTTATATTAGTCTCTCACTATCGGAATAACTACAGATGTTGGAAGGAAAATCTTATAAGCTGAAATTTCCTTGGATTGGTGTTGTCAACCGGTCTCAAGCTGATATTAACAAAAGTGTTGACATGATTGCTGCTCGGAGAAGGGAGCGGGAGTACTTTGCTAATACTCCCGAGTACAGGCATCTTGCTAGCAAAATGGGCTCCGAGCATCTAGGGAAAGTGCTTTCCAAGGTAAGCCTGCTTTCCTTGTGTGTTTGTGTGTGTGTGTGTAAAGATATCTAATATGTATTACTACTTGATTAATTCTTTCAGCATTTGGAAACAGTCATTAAGTCACGAATTCCAGGCCTTCAATCTCTCATCAACAAAACAATTATTGAACTTGAAACAGAACTGAGTCGTCTTGGGAAGCCCATTGCTACTGATGCCGGGGTAAGCATGTTTTTTATATGCATTTATGATTTATGCATCTAAAATATTATATGTAGACGATTAATACTTTTTCTTTTGAGCCATACTCTGAAGTTGTGGGAGAGGGTGAATAGAAAACAGATTGCGACGGGACACAAGAGTAACTGAAAATCAATTCTGGTTTATGCCAGGGAGGTCTTTGATAGAAGCGGTTCATTTGATTAGAAGCCTTATGGAGAAGCATAGGGAAAGACAACGGGATTTGCATATGGTGTTCTTAGATATAGAGAAAGCATACGATAGTATTCCTAGGGAGCTTATTTGGAGGACTTTAAACGATAGAATGATCTGAGGGAGATATATTAGGATCTTGCAACACATGCATGAGAGTGCGGTGTCTTGCGCCAGCACCCCGGTAGGAGATAGCGAGTACTTTATGGTGCTATGGGGCCTCCACCAAGGGTCTGCACTTAAACCTTTCACTTTTGCAATCATTCTTTTCGAGCTAACGAGAGGGATTCAAGGAGCCATCCCATGGTTATGCTATTCGCTGATGACATTGTCTTGGTTTCTAAGTAGAAAGAAGAGTTAAACAGAAGATTAGAACAATGGAGGGCAACACTAGAGGCCTCATGACTTCGGATTAGTAGAGATAAGGTTGAATATCTTTATTGCAATGTTGTAGAAGTCGCTAGGTGGGAGCCGGGTAGTAGGCGGGGAGTAGCGAGTCCTCGGCCTAGTCGGGGAGTACTCTGATTTGATTTTCTTATGTGAAAATTTCAAAAATTATATATACTAGATGTTCATATATATATATATACATATATATATATATACATATACATATATATATATATATATATATATATATATATATATATATAATTGTTCATAGACCCACAACATATGTTTAGAAAGTAGAAACACTAATATAATTGTACAATTCCAACTTGAAGTCTTGAACACATTAACATTTTGGCAGTATACTATGAATGTATGAACCATAAAAAAAATCCAATTCCCAAGTTTCCAACTTGTTCAAGAAATCTGAAATCAATAGTGATTTTGCCGTAGATTATTAATTTTTTTGACTTCTTTGACCGAATTTGACCGCCCAGACCCGACATTGACCTGGGCCGAGGAATGAGGCCGATTGGCAACTGTTATATGAGGTGAAGCCCCGCCTAGCGACTAGGAGCCAGTACTCGGCCGCCTAGCCCGACTTCTACAACACTGGTTTATTGTCACTTTAGCAAAAACGGAAATGATGAGAGCCAATATATCTGCTTAGGTGATCACGTTTTGAGACCCCAAGAGTCCTTTAGGTACTTGGGCTCCATATTACATAGAACATGGATGATAGAGGAGGATGTTACCAACCGTATTCAACCATGGTGGCGTAAGTGGAGAGCGACAATAGGAGTTCTATGCATAGTTACATAGTTCGCTAAAACACCCACGTTCCTCGTTCCGATTGCTACGAACCGAATCGCGGTACGTTTGCGTTCCAATCGTAGGGTAGTTCGCGTATTGGTACGTAACATGGATCGATCCCAATCGAAGGTCAATTCGACCCCAATCGAAGGTCAATTCGATTTCTGCCATACCCAAATCGCCGATTGGAACGTTTTTTGGATCGATCCAGTGAAGAACATCTCTCGATTGGAACATATATTGGAAGGTATGATGGATCGATTGGAACATACAGTGAATAGGCGGGAAAACATGTACCGATTGAGGTTATTATCCAGCAAACAAAAGCCCGTTACCTGATTTTCTGCCGTCAGACACCAATTTTCACAGTCTTCAATAGAGATTATGATTCAATTTGACTTTTTAATTCAATTTCCAGAATTAAATTTTTAATAATTGAGATATCATACATCATTCCTCTCCTGCTCTTCTGCTCTGCCTCATTCTTCATTCCTCTGTCTTCATTTAATTTGACTGTTTTAATTTTTTTTCTCTCACTAAAATGGTGTTTGGGTCTGGCTCTCAAGAATTTATACCTGATACACTCAATCCTCAAGCTGAAGATAGTAATACAGAAGGTTTTGTTGAACAACCACAAACTCAACAGAATCCACCAGCTGCTACTACTGAAGAGAAAGATGCATCTAAACCATTGTTGGAAGAAGTTACCATTGTTGGTGCTGGAAACAGTAAGAACTCAGGAGGAGCAAAACAGTGGATTTGCAAACACTGTAAAGTCAAGTATACTAGTTCTTATACAAGAATTCACGTTCATTTCTTTGGGCACCCGTAGGAAAAAAGACAGAAATTAGGTGTCCTGTATTGCTTAAAGATAGGCAAAAATACGAAATCCTTTGGAAAAAAGTAAAAGAAGCGGAAAGTGGTGGAGTTGCAAAGTCTTTGAAGAACTCGGTGCTTTCGAAAAATATATCATCAAAGAAGCGGCTTGAAGAATCTTTTGGGATGTTGGAGAGAAACGTGGTTGACTTGAAGATCATTAAAGGTTTGTGTGCAAACGGGATACCTTTCAATGTGCTACGCAACCCACAATTTCTCGAAATGATCCATGCTTTGAAAAAGGCACCGGATGGATATAAACCTCCGTCTAGTGAAAAGGCGAGGACGGTGTTATTAGACGAATGTGTTCGGGACATGGAGAAGGATCTAACACAAGTGAAAGACACTTGGTACACACGGGGCTTCAATTGTCTCGGATGGATGGTCTAATGTGAAGAATAGGCCACTTATAAATGTTTTGGCCGTGAATTGTCGTGGTGCGATGTTCATGTATGCGGAAGACTTTTCGGGGGTTGAAAAGACGGGAGTAGAGATTTCTAAATTTCTACTTGGAGCTATTGACGCCGTTGGACCGAGTAACGTGTTGCAAGTGGTGACGGACAATGCGGCTAATTGTAAAGTGGCCGGACGTGAGATCGAGAAGGTATACAAACATATATTTTGGTCTCCTTGTTCCGTTCACTCTTTAAATTTGATTTTCAAAGACATGGCAAACGAATTTTATTGGCTACAAGGTACTTATAGAAAAGGGAAGGCAATTGTTAAGTATTTTCTTAACCACACACATGCCTTGTCTATCTTTCGAGAAAATTCAACACTAGAGTTGTTAAAAGTTGCAAAAACTCGGTTTGCATCCCACTATGTATTGTTAAAAAGAATTATGGATTGTAGGGAGGCTCTTGCCACCACTATTGCCCTTAATTCTTGGAGAGAATGGGTTAAAAAAGGGGATGAAAACACAAGAAATTTAGGGGTTGAAATTACCAATACTATTAGGGATGATGACTTTTGGGATGATGTTGGAAATGTGTTGGCAATCACTAAACCTATTTTTCTACTAGTAAAGTTTTATGACGGTGATGGTTCTAAAATGGGTGAAATATATGAAAGGATGGATAATATGCTAGGTGAAATAAAGGATATTATGAAAGAAAATACATATGCTAGCTATTACCCGAAAGTTGAGAAAATTGTTGTTGCTAGGTGGGAGAAGATGACAATCCCACTACATTGTTTGGGGTTTGCATTAAACCCGAGGTTTTATGATAGAAGATACCTTGAACAATTGGCTCCGGGTGGTATTGCAAGAAAAACACCAAATCAAGATAAAGAAGTTGTGCTTGGTGTTATGGAAGCCTTCAAAAGAATTTCAGAAAATGAAGAAGAGGAAAGATTGTTGCGAGAGCAAGTTGCAAGTTTCCATATGAAGAAAGGGATCTATTCCATGGCGGCAACACAAGCGGATAGCGTGACTATGGATGCAATAGATTGGTGGTCAAACTATGGAGCCGAAACACCGGAATTAGCCGAATTAGCCGAAGTAGCAAAGAAGGTACTTTCACAACCGATTAGTAGCTCTTCGGCGGAAAGGAATTGGAGTACATATTCTTACATTCATAATGTTTAAGAGAAATCGGTTAAATTGCAAAAGAGCCGACAAATTGGTTTTCATTCACTCCAATATTCGACTCCGATCTCGTTTTTCAGATTCATATAAATCCGGTCCACACAAAAAATGGGACATGAATCCCGAGAGCACATACATAGAAGGTTCAAGTTCACGAATGGAAGAAATGTTTTGGGAGAATCTTGATGATGAAGACGTGGAGAATGGAAAAGGAAAAAGACAGCGTTTAGATTGATGTTTGATGTTTCTGTTTCAAACTTTCAGCACTGTTTTAAATTTCCAGCACTGTTTACTAATTTCCAGCACTGTTTTTAAGTTTCCAGCACTGTTTTGTAGTGCAATTCTGCACTGTAATTCTGCAGTTCAATTCTGCACTCTTTTGTAGTGCAATTCTGCACTGTTTTAATGAATTACAACATGTATTTAGTTATGTTTTATGTTAATTGTTATGTTTCAGGTTTGTTTTTTAATACTAGTATGTTATGTAATGTATGGTTCATGATATATGTTTTTTATAATGGGTACAACGTACCAAAACGTAAGGTACATCGTACCAGAAGCGTACCGAAATGAACCTACCCCCCTCCGTACCTGGTACGCCCAACCTAGCGAACCGCGTTCCCGATCCTCGTTCCCGTACCGTAGCGATCCGCGAACTATGTGACTATGTTCTATGCGACAAAAAAGTACTGCTTTGGCTTAAAGGAAAATTCTATAGACTAGCTGTTAGACTTGTGATGTTTTATGGATCCGAGTGTGGCTCTTGAAAAAGACGCAAGTGGATAAGATGGAAGTGGCCGGGTACGCCCAACCTAGCGAACCGCGTTCCCGATCCTCGTTCCCGTACCGAAGCGATCCGCGAACTATGTGACTATGTTCTATGCGACAAAAAAGTACTGCTTTGGCTTAAAGGAAAATTCTATAGACTAGCTGTTAGACTTGTGATGTTTTATGGATCCGAGTGTGGCTCTTGAAAAAGACGCAAGTGGATAAGATGGAAGTGGCCGGGTACGCCCAACCTAGCGATCCGCGTTCCCGATCCTCGTTCCCGTACCGAAGCGATCCGCGAACTATGTGACTATGTTCTATGCGACAAAAAAGTACTGCTTTGGCTTAAAGGAAAATTCTATAGACTAGCTGTTAGACTTGTGATGTTTTATGGATCCGAGTGTGGCTCTTGAAAAAGACGCAAGTGGATAAGATGGAAGTGGCCGAGATGAGGATGCTTAGGTGAACTTATAGGAAGACCTTGTTGTATAAAGTTCCGGTTTGTGTTTTTAGAAAAGAGTTAGGAGTAACATCTATTGTCAACAAGTTGAGAGAAGGGAGAGTGTGGTGGTTTGGCCACATTAAAAGTAGACAACCAACATCACGGAAGCGATTATAGTTGATGGTACTAGGAGGTGTGGTCGTTCTTATCTGAGGTGGGAAGATAGAGTCTAAGATAGAGTTAGAGCGGATTTGCAAGTGCGCTCTCTCTCTCTGAGGACATGATCTTAGATTATCATGGAGGAGGATTATGATTCAGGGTTAGGAAAAATTGAGTTTGCACTTGACAAGTATGGGAATAGGACTAGGATCGATTTGTATCTATGATTGTCTATCTAAGAAATTAAACCCAACTTTTATAAAGATTAATGACTAAATTTAATATCTTCTAATATCGTATGATTGTCTACTTATTACCTTCCCATACCCTGCCGTTGCGAGATTGGGTATTGTTGTTGTTGTTTTGTAGTTGGCTTCTTACTCTTTACTTTTATTTTAGTTTTTATTAATACTTTTATATTTAGTCGTATTTCTATTCTTATTTTATGATTTCTGTTCTACGGTGCCAGAGGTCTTTTTCAGGAAACAATCTCTACCTACGGGTAGAGGTATGATTGTCTACATTCTACATCCCCCATACCCGCGGTAGCGGGATTGGGTAATGGTATTGATTGTTGTTGTGTTGTGATTAATATATTTCCTTTTAATGTCATAATGTGATGTGTGGTCTTTGCTAGTTTGCTATTAATTTAGATCGCAGAACTGTAGAGTGGAAGTTTGTCTTTCTCTGCACCGTGTTAACTTCATTGCATCCTTCTTTTCCTTTTTTTCTGCGTTGTAGGGAAAACTATATATGATCATGGAAATATGTCGAGCTTTTGATCAAACATTCAAAGAACATCTTGATGGCATGTATGTATCACGAGAAGTTTGTTTGATATTATTGCCCAGGGCATTTTTACTTTTTGATGCTATCATTCTAATATTTGGATATATTGACCTTTATGCATTACAGACGACCAGGTGGTGACAAAGTGTATAGCATATTCGATAATCAACTTCCTGCTGCCTTGAAACGGTTACAATTCGACAAACAACTTTCTATGGAAAATGTTAGAAAACTAATTACGGAAGCTGATGGATATCAGCCTCATCTAATAGCCCCTGAACAAGGATATCGCCGTCTTATTGAATCTACCTTAATTACAATCAAAGGTCCTGCTGAGGCAGCTGTTGATGCGGTAAGCATCCAAGTTTATACATTTTTATGGAGTGGATTCATTTTTCTCTTTTACATATTTGATATTTCTATTTTTATACCGTCCAAATGATTTACATTAAAAGACTAAACAACAATGACTGTTCTACTATAATCAGAAACCTTGTCCAGAACATGTTTACCTGATTTAGTCATTTATTATATAAAATGCATTGTTTTTGTGGCCAATAGTTCCATCTCAAAATATCAAGTAAGATGTTATCTTGGTTTTTATTTTTAAGTCTTGTATTTGCTGTAGCACATTTGATTTACTCTTCTTCCTCTTTTTATTGGCTCCAGGTTCATGGTATACTAAAGGATCTGGTACACAAGTCAATCAATGAGACAGCAGTTAGTCTCTAAGACTCTTCTCTTTATATGAAATATTGATACTTCTCTTTTACATTGAAAAGTGAACATGAATATATTGTTCCTTACAAACATTGATCAAGGTTCAGTATGGTAGATTCTGATTACCTGCACATATGATAATTTCTCTCTTCTCGTTATTTGTTAATTCTTTGGTGACTGAATTAAAATCATGGTTCCTGTAGTTACCAGCTACAGCTTTTGTCTAGCAACTTATAACTTTGCATTACAGTCCCAGTGTAGGATCAATGCAACATTTTTCAGCCAAAATCCATTAAGAGTTTCATGTACGAAGCTTTTGTCAATCTTTAGGGGTGTGAGTTTTTTCAATTACAAGTACATTAAAGAAAAAAAAAACCATCCACTCGTCTCTTCTTCCAACTGTCTAATCTGCTCCATGCTTTCATGGCCGTTGACAAACCGTTTGACGTGATTAAATAGGTCAGTAGAGATGATGCTTTTGACTCAACATAACTCCAAACATTATATTAGATTTGCCATATGTCTGCCCTGTGTTGATGAATTTTCGATTTTTTTATTTGAGGAAAAACCAAATGTGATAATGCTTTCAGTGAAAGGAAGGTTTCTTGCTTGCTTCTGTGTCACTGATCTGCTCTGATAATGTCCATCAGGAGTTGAAGCAATACCCATCCCTAAGAGCGGAAGTCATAAACGCGGCATCTGAGTCATTAGATAAGATGAGGAACGAGAGTAAGAGAGCTACTTTACAGCTAGTTGATATGGAATGCAGTTACCTGACAGTTGATTTCTTCCGGAAGCTACCACAAGATATTGAAAAGGGCGGGAATCCAACACACTCAATTTTTGACCGATATAATGATTCTTATCTTCGTCGAATTGGTAAATGAACATGATACCATAAAATATCTCGCCTCTCTGCATCTCTATCGTTTCTTATAACTTTTCCATCCAACCAATGCAGGATCAAATGTGTTGTCTTATATCCATATGGTGGTTGGGACTCTAAGGCATTCCATCCCCAAGTCTGTTGTATATTGTCAAGTGCGTGAGGCTAAACGTAGCTTACTTGACCATTTTTTCACGGAGTTGGGTGCAAAGGAGGTGATTGTTTCTTATAAATTTCTTTATATTTGCTCGGTTTTCTGGTTATTGTTTTCAAAATGTCAACTATAACAGGTAGCAGCCGTCTTTTTTTAAAAGAAGATGCATGTCACAAACGGATGAGCTGGGCCATCTTTTATTGCATAGACTTATTTTCTTATTTCAATGTGATATCATTAGCTTTTTTGTTTATTGCTAAGTTGGTGCCAATTTGATGTGGAAAAAAAATATGTTGACGACAGGGTAAGCAATTGGCTAAATTGTTGGACGAGGATCCAGCAATAATGCAGAGGCGCATGGACCTGGCGAAGAGACTGGAATTGTACAAATCTGCCCAAGCCGAGGTTGATGCAGTGGCATGGGCCAAGTAGACTCACACTCTAATCTCTTTTTTTTTTGTGTTGTAGGCATATCATATATAGTTGTTTCAAACTTTTATTTCCGATTGGTTTATATAGTTTGCCCGCTGCCAGTTCTCCCTTCCCCATGGAAACTGCAACAGTAGTTGTCATTTGACATGCAATTTTAGGAGCTTTATAGTTCGTAAAAATGCGTGTGAATGCTGCAGCTTTTATGGAGTGGGGGGCAGTAATGGCTTCTTCCCATATTCGTCAAATAGTTGTACAACTTGCATCGGGTTGTTGTACCTGTGTTCTTTTATTCTGTTTTGATGGCAGTAACATACTTTATGCTTGTTAATAGTATTCTTATTTCGGTTGACATGGAGATGATTACAAAACTTGATTTTACCTTTCTCCATGTTCTCTTCTGTTATGGCCCCCGAGTGGAGGTTTGATTAATTTTGCAGTTGGATATGTATATTTTCATTTTGTTTTTTAAAACGTATTTTAAGAGCAAATGAACCCATGGGTATGTATTGTGTAACATCCATATGTTGTGCCTTGTATGGGGTTAAAAGTTTTTTAATGTTTTGGTTAGAATATGATGTCATATCTTTTACAAAAATAAGGGTGTACCGGGATTAGTCCTTGACCTAAAATAAGGATTTATTTTTATGGTTGTAAAAGAGTATGATGAGTCATGTTTAATCTAAATATAAGATTTTAACCTGTTTGTACTTTGGTTAAGTCTTGCTAATTCTCGCTGAAAATACATATATGAGTTTCTGCCCAAACACCCACGCACATACCCTGTTTGCGTGTGGAAAAAATGGAGGGAGAAGAAGCGTGACGGGCACATAACATGAACAAGTAAATTTAAACCAAATTTGTACGATATTGAAGTAGATCAAAGTTGACTCAACATGAAATTATTTGTGTCGAAATACACTAATAATTGTTGACCACTTAATGACACCTCGTACCAAATTTATGTGCAATCAACTTAACCAATAGGGTATGTTTGATATGAAGCTTTTTAGAGTTTATTGTAATTAATAGTATTTTGTTTTGAAATCAAAAACTATAAGTCATAATCGTATAAAAAAGTTGAAAGCTTTTTCTTAAATAATAAAACTCTAAAACTAAAGGCTTCTTGAAATAGATTTTAAAACTAGCTAAAGCTCTTTATATACTGAAAATTTAAATAGTCCTTTTAATTTCTTATATTATAATAAGAGAAAATTACAAATTGGGTACCTGTGGTTTGCTTTAAATAACAATTTTAGTCTCTGGATTTAAAAAGTTACGGGTTTAGTCCCTCCTGACCCGAATTGATTTCGTTTTTTGTCCCTACCCTGTTAGCTACCTGTTAAATATTTATATATGACCATTTTGCCTTTTTTTGTTCTTCAAGTTTGTACCTATTTTTACTACTGATCCCTGGATGATTTTTTACTTTTAATCATATTTTACCACTTATTATTAGTAATATTTATTCAAATTATTTAATATAACTAAATAAACATTTTTGAAACATGTCATGGGTCAATATCATGTTAGTGGTATGAATTTGATTTTGAATCTTTCATATAATCTAGGTCTATAAACGAATCCAATAGTGAATAAACTATTCTTGAATTGTTTAGTAAGAAGTTTGTTTGTTTAGTAAATAAACGAACATGAAAAAAATACGTTTTCTATTTAAACGAAGTTATATGAATAATGATCTCGTTTGTTCGTTTAAGTGTGTGTGTATATATATATATATATATATATATATATATATATATATATATATATGTATGTATATTTGTGTACTATGTTTATGTTTCGTAATAAATAAACCAAGGGATGGACATAAATGAACACGAATAAACCAATTTTATAAACGAACAAACACGAATATAAGAATTTGTTTGTTTATCTGGTTGTGTGTATTTATATGTTCGGCTTAAATTAAATTAACGAACACGGGCAAGTATCTCAAAATAATTCACTAAGTTTGTAATTTACTCTAGTAATAATAACGTTATAGTTGAAGATCTTAAAAACAATTCAAATATAACAATTCACCTAACTAAACAATGTACGCATTCAATCACACATATACACGTTTAAAAATCATCTTAACCATCACGAATACACATTTGACACAAAGCCACAAACAAACGAACATGACTTGTTTGTGTCCGTTTGTTTTTTTAAGTAGAACAAACATATAAACACGAACGAATAAACGAACAAAATTTTGTGCTTGTGTTCGTTCATTTATAAAACTAGTTTGTTTATGTTTGTTTGTTTAAATTCAAAACGTACAAAAATGAACAAATGCATATTAAACGTATTATAATAGATATCCAACATTATTAAACATTAACAAACATATTAGATACATGCACGTTTGTGTGTGTATGTGTGTGTGTGTGTGTATATATATATATATATATATATATATATATATATATATATATATATATATATATATATATATATATATATATATATATATATATATATATATATGTATACACACACATATATAACACGCGGACAATGAACCCACATACGTAGTATAGGCTATTTGTAAAACCGGATATCGAACTCAGGGAACGACAACTATCAATACTCAATCATTACAATTGTTTAATTAACCATAAATCATAGGAAAATTAACACTACAATTAGACTAAAGAAGGTGCCAACTTTCACATAATCTGACGGATCGAACACGGAGATAAAAATCAAAATAGGGGATGCTCACTCAAATATCAAATCCTCCAACATAGTCATGAATAGTGCAAATATACATATACTGTTATAACATTGATCAAGTGGATTTCTTTAAGCATGCTTAAATAACCAAAACAACACATAAAGAGCTATAAATAAAGAGCTATAAAGGTGATTCAACCCATGTTCATACAAATCATAAGTTTATAGAAATTCAAGATTCAAAACCTTTGCAACCCAAAATCTTTACTTACCAAATGATTTGTTTAATCATGCCAAGTTTCATGAGCATAACTTCTCAACCATTAGGAAATACAACAAGGTGCATTAATCAAAATTCCAAACCATCTCCCATTAACCTAATGTGAAGCCCAAAAAATACATACCATGCATAAACCACATCAAAAACCACGAAACCTAGCATGAATCTAACATGATCACACTTTTTTGAATATATGTAATTTCAAAGATAGTTTGAACAATAATGTAGACAAACCTATCATACATAATCAAACAACCCACATGGATTAAAGTTATCAACAAACACACCTAATCATACATTCATTGGATCATCATCATCAATAAAAATCTGGAAATTCATATGATCCAGACATAAAAACATACATATAACCAAAGACTAAGTGAACAAATGAGTTTAGAAGCACATAATTACAATATCAGTCATACAAACAACCAATTTCATACCTAACATTCTGGAAATTAGATTAGAGTTTACCCAAAATGAAGAACACAATCAATGGTGATGAAAGAGATGAAGATTATAGCTATACAAACTTAAAATGCTCTTTTCCTAGCCTTCTCCAAAGCTCCAACAGAGGTGTATGTACGTCTTTTGGACCGTGAAATATGGAGAGAGTGTGTAAAAAGTCGACCCCTTGTTCTTTGCGTACTGTCATTTAAAGACGTATAGGGCAGCCTTCACGACCGTGAAGGGTCTTCACGGTCCGTGAAAGCATATGAGCTTCACGAACTTATACGGATCATGAAGGGGTCATGAGGCGTTAGTGGACCAAGTGGGCCTAGTGGTCTAATGCAAGTTGATAAGGCTTCTCACGACCTTCTCACAGGTCGTGAGGTGTCATGAAGAGCTTGGCCCATATGGCTCTGGGGCTTCAATCCGGATCGTGTAACAGAAGGCCTTCATGGCTCGTTAGGGGCCGTGAAGGGTCGTGAAGAACACCTTTTCTTTATCTTTCATATGCTCTATTGGGAATCAACCGGGAACAGCTCGTTTGTTGCCGAAATTCCCATAAATGTCTGCATGGTGAATAAGAAGTGATTAAGATGCCAAAATTTAGATTATCACCCCAAATTTAGGCAAACACGGGGTAATTCGCATAAGAAACATATATAAATTAGAGTATATCAGCAGCCACATATCCATAAGACGATAACCACATCGATAGATAAAACAGCCTCTAATCGCTGCTCCTCCACGTCTAGATCCATACTGTCTACTTTTCATCTCAGATCTACGTTGTTCATCTCAGATTCGCGCTTACCACCACCTTCAATGGTGCCATCGGCCATCACCGCTACTCTCAGATATGCTCCAACCACCACCATCATGAATTGTTGTATATGTTTTTAGGTTGTTATGTATGGCTGCGATAGAACAGAGACGTCGCCGAGATCATTTTCCCCCATCTAGTCGCCGCCGCCAAAGTAGGTGACGACTATCACCGCCGCCCATATTTTTGATTCCATCTTTATGTCATCTCCGATTATCACAATGGTGTTTTATAAGAACATAAAATTTATTTTTAGTCGCATGATTCGGAAGGTAATTATTATGTTGTTTTTTATTCGAATGTTTACTCATGAATATTAAGATAAACTTTTAGGTTATTGGGTTTTATATTTGGGTATCTACTATTTAGTAGATATTGTTTGATTATAGATTTCACAAGTGAATGATATTTAAAAATCTATTATTACATATAAGTCAATATTTTTATAGATTATTCATCATTGAGTAAACTTAATATTGGTGTATGTGTCCATATAAAAATAAGAAAAATAAGTTTACTTTTTGAATTTATTGTACTCTTTATTATTGAACGTTTATTTGTATGTTCTAAAATTTTTATCAAATTTATTTGTAAACGTCAATGATAAAAACAACCTCCGTTCACTCGTAAAATGAAGTAGTTATAGAAAAATAATGAATAAAGGTTAAGTTCAATGTTGAATATAGGGGTAGTGAAATGTAAGGAGAAAACAAGATAAAACTTTGTATCACTTAAGTTTAATGAAAAAAAAGTATTTATTAATGAACATTATGTAATGAACACAATGATGTTGAAAAACTCGTAAATAATTTGAATGGGTTCACTGGTTAACTATGTAAAATAATAATTATTAGCAAATTATTTTTTAATTTATTTTATTTTTTTATTCAAAATTCACATGAGAGAAAAATAAGTGAAGAAATAGATTAGAGAGAGAAAAGTTTTGTTTACTATTATACCATTTTTAATTAAAAAATGTAAAAACATAACTAATATACACCACTAGATCAAATGCCAATAAGTGGCTAAGATTGTTTCTTAAATTTTTGCAAATAAAACACTTTTCGTATGAACCATCCTATATATATATATATATATATATATATATATATATATATATATATATATATATATATATATATATATATATATATATAGTAGACCGCCACGGCTTGAGAGATGGACACCGTCCGCAGCCACCACCATCACCATTGCTTAGGAAGTCACCATTATTATCTCAAGCGCTCTCTCTCTCTCTCTCTCTCTCTCTGTGTGTCTCTCATCTCAAGCTATCTCTCTCCTTTTTAAGACCACCACCACCATCGTTTGGGAAGTCGCCAGCCGTTGAGGACGTTCACCGGCGCTAACACACACAGACTTTACATAACAATAGCCATCGATGGTCAAATTGTCGGATCATCCAGACGTTTGAACCCATAGAAACCGAAGTTTCAGAGCAAAACCCTAGAGTCCGAATGGTGGTGGTAACCGTCTTCACAATGGTGGTAAGTGTTTTAGTGAGAGATATAGAAATAAAGAGAAAGAAAGCTTAAGATGAGAGAGAGAGAGAGAGAGAGAGGTGGTGGACATACTAGATGGTGATGGTGGTGGTGGTTGTTAGATTGTGTGCATAGATAGTGTACGTGTATCATCATATCCAAGCACTATAAGATATTAAAGGGTCACACGGCTGCACACCCAACTCGAACCAAGTTAATAAACATACATTGTGTTAATTGATAATTAATTAATTAATTATTAAGAAAATAAATAATAAATAGTTTAGTTTTTATTTGGTAGTGATTAAATATTAAGTTTTAATATTTAATAAAAGGTTTAATTCATAGTTATTAATTAACTTCTAAATTAATTAATAAAGACTAAACCTAAAGGGTAGAAGTTGCAAAGTGTTCAAAGTTTTTGAACAACGGTCTCTATATTTAATCCACTTAAATAAGTATTTAAGTGGGATTAACCTTGTTTTTGGTAATTAGTAACTTAAGCCTCAAGTTAAACAGAAAACCCTCTCCTCTCTATCCCCCTCCTTTGTGTCGGCCAAGACCACCCGCCCTACGGCAGTGGTGGTTTGCGACGGTTAGTGTCTGGCGGCAGCCCCTCCCGTGACAGCCCCCCTTCCCCAACGATCCACTCGGTGCGCATCCCCTTTGTGGCGGCGTACGGCGGCGTTGGCGGTAATCAAACACACACACGTACGCGATCAATTTTTCGTGGGTATCTTGGTGGCTGTGTAGCATACAGTTTCAGGGTACAACATCTGTGTATCCCCTTATAGCAGTCTAAAGGTATAAAAGGGTATAATGTTTCTAACCTTACGCCTTTTATATATAGTCTATATATATTATTGTCTTATTCCTAGTTGATCTAGTGGAGATCAGTGGGTTTGGGGTTAGGTTTTATTCCGGTGTCCATATTTGTTTTGATCCCACAAACCCCAACAATAGTGGACTTTCCAGACAGCGATGGTGGAGCTTTTGAAATATGACGATGTGGTGGTAGGCAGATGGATAAAAAGTTGTAGAAAGAGAGACAGAGATAGTAAGGGGGAAGGGAGAGGGAGAGCATTTAATAATTATCTATTACAAATTTTCTTTTGTAAAATGATAAAATACACTATATGATGTGCTAAGAGCATACCAGTTTTAAATTTATAAAATCCGATATTATTTAGTACGACTAAAACACAATTACGCAAGATGACCTAATCATATTATAGTATAGAAAATAAGTACGGGGGAACGAGTATGATTTGATAAAATTATATTAATCTAAATATTAAACTAAAGTAAACTACTAAAAAGCAATAAAATAAAAAAAGCAATAAAGGGGGGATTTATGTGAAAAGCACTATCAAACAACTAATTACTAAAAACAAACCAAGAAAACAACTTAAGTAAACCAAAGGAACAAGAAAGCAAGGATCTTTGTGGATAAATCTATATAATGAAGACTTCCATCCCTAGATTCGATTTCACCCTCTTTCAAGTTGATTTAATTCAAGAAATCATGTTCCATGAATAAGAAAGACCAAGTATCGATTTCTAAATTGATTAGACTCTTGTTACGAAAATCTAACCCTATAATTATACCAATTAACAACCTTTATGGACAAAAGGTTATTTAACAAGCATAACTAGTCATATAAGTTCGATTCATGATAATATTTAATCTTTTTAAGTTTGTTTGATAAACAAAACATGAGACCAACATACAAAGGTCATTATATGTTGAACCACATGTAAACGTTCTACTCTTTAGTTGTTTAACCTTGGATTAATCAATCACTAGTCTAAATTATCTAATGATCCTAGATAATCAAGATTCAAGTTTTATAAATAGATTGATCATCTAATTTAACAAAACTCAGATTATAAACAACAAAAAACAGAATCTAAAACATGTATTATTAATTGATTAAGCCATTCATGACATAAACAAGATAAAAAACATACAACTTCATAAATTAATCAACTTTCAATTGGGTTCATCTCCTCTAGGGAGTAAAACAGAAATAACTAGTCAAGCATGATCATAATGACAAGGAATTGAAAAACCGTAATAGCCGAATGAATCCAAGCCTTAATCTTCAAAATAGTATCCAATCTCCAAGCCAATGCTCCTCAAAACTGTCGCATGTTGTTTTCGTCGGCTGTCTCTCGAATGAAAAATATGTATCTGATTGTCTCCCCTCCTCCGGCGCCGTACACAATATAAATATATATCTTGTGTACTGGGCTTCGAGGCCCATGAATGAAAGTAAAATGCAGCCGCTGACTAATTTATAAATAGGGGAGAGTTCATTCGAGAACCGTTGTTAATGCGAGAACCGCGAGAACCAATCTCAGCCGTTCCTTGGATATGGGAAGTTTCATGGATGAAGTGCGTGGAGGGATAGAGTGTGGCAGAGTTCATGTAAGAAATTCATGGGTGGGCAATGACATTAAAGGAGAGGGTATTGGACGGCTCAGATTGGTTCTCGCGGTTCTCGTATTAAGAATAAGAATGGTTCTCGCATGAACTTTTTTCTTAAGAAATATATATGATATTCATTTTAATTGCCGTCCGCCGGTTGAAATATATAATTATATATCTCTCAATTAATTCCTTTTGTTTTGTGTAATGGGCTTCGTAGCCCATACAAGCACCGTACCTTTTTTAATTGTAAGCTGCAGCAGCTTTCGGCCCAAATAGAGAGGAATTACAGCCAATCAAATAGATGCAAATGTAATATTACTGTAGCTTCTCTTGTCTAATTTCTGTAGCTTTTTGAATCACCTCATTTCGATTCGTACGAGTGACATACAATCAAAACATTAAAGAGGTGTCAAAGTAGTCAATTTGTGTCTCTTCATCTTTTCTTCATCCTTTTTAATCAAATTCTCTATTTCTTCTCTCAAGAGCCCTGCAACACATATTAAAACAAATTAAGTAGATATTAACCTAATTCATCGTAATAATGCAATCAAAGAACATGATATCGGATATAAATTATATGTGTATTTTAGGCGATATCACTATATAATGACATAACTAATGTCAATTAAAACGGAAAGTTAGTTAAATGACTAACATTGTGACAAATTAGCTAATTCGAGGACCAACTTAGACTTTTTTTTTATAAATAAAGGACGAAATTAGTGACCTTTAGCAAACTACATGGATTAAATCAGTAATTTACTCAATATGTAGTTAAGGTTAGTTGAGTTGTAATAATAATATTTAGAGTAAATTACAAATTTCGTCCATATGGTTTGTATAAAGATTCACTTTGCGTCCTTTTATTTTAAAAATTACACCGATTTGGTTTGCAGTTTGTAGCAAGTTTGGTCCTTAAGGCAAACTTCCGTTTACTTCCACCGTTAAAAGGCCTCATGTGACATTCGCATGAAGGTATTTGGTAATTTTATACACCCTTTATCTTTCAAGCACAAGCACAAACACAAACACACACACACACACACTCTCTCTCTCTCTCTCTCTATATATATATATATATATATATATATCAAATTGAAATCATTATTCCTCCTTCAAAACACACACACACACACACTCTCTCTCTCTCTCTCTAAATTGGAACCACTATAATCGGCGACACTCTTGTGAAACTACCAACGTCACCAAGAGTATGCGGCGGTTTCCCCACGTAAGCCGTCCTCCCTTAAAACACACTTTTTAAATCGAAAAACCCTTATGGTTGTCGTCTCCCTTCAAGAATCACCACCACCACGCCGGGTTTCCCTAGGTGAGTCATGTTCTTGTAGCGGTGATTTCACAAGATCTCAATCTGGATATTTAGTCTTGTTTGATGGCAGGGGTATAATCATAGGGTAATTTTGTAAACCGGTTCCAGAGGTGGTGGTGGTCGGTTTTGATGATGACGGTGGTCGGTTTCATGGTGGCGGTGGTCAGTTTCGATGATGGCGGTGGTTGGTTTCATGGTGGTGGTGGTTGGTTTCATGGTGGCGCGCGGTGGTTGGTTTCATCAGTGGCGCTGGTTGGTTTCTATGGTGGCTTTGGGTTCATCAGAGTTCCCTTTTACTTAAATAAAATCAGAATATTTTTTTTGAAAGGCAATATTTTATATTAAAGTAAAAACTAGCAAGATGCTAGTAGATACAACCAACAAATAAGAAAATAAAAACATGAACACATAACCGACTCATAATATCCAACTCAAACATACGAATCCGGTCAACCTATCTAAAGCACGTAAACCACAAAGGACAGACACCTGATGAACTCGAACCTATCCGAACTCGAACCTAACACCGAAACGAACTCCAGAAGAACAAACTAACAAAGGTCACAATATTCATCCAGGTGGTGGTAATGCGAAATTTCAGAGTAGATTTAATGGACCGCCTGAAACAGTTGGAAACCACGAACCATGAACCATCCTCGTAGAACGCCCACACAAACCCACTCGAACGATGAATCATTCGGCCAAAACCTCAACCCACGGCTGGAAAACACCAACATTCGAACCACACCAACCCGATCTGAAAATCAAAACTTGCGAACAAACTACCGATCTGAAATCTCGAACAGCAAATACTCTGAAATCTCGAACCAAATACATGAACTTGTGAACAATTCGAACTGAAAACTCGACCACATACCCGATCTGAAAACTGGATCTGGAATCCGATCTTGAAACCACAAATATCAGACTCGAAACCATAAACTACCGGAAACGATAATACCATAAACTGCCTGCAATCTTGAGACTGCAAATAAAATCAAAATATGATTCTATGTTCTTTGTTCATCCATTTAATCTCAAAATTTTGATTTTCCTTTGATGTTCTTGGTTAATCTACAATTCTACATATTTGTGTTCTTGGCTCATTCTTTCTTATATGTGGTTGGTTCTTAGAATTTTTTTTGGATTCTTAACTTTTTCTTCCATCTATATTAGTTAAAGGATCTGTATATATGAATTGTGATGAATTTTGAAAATTTGAATATGTGATGAAGAATGGAATTATTGATCATTAATAAAATAAATAATATAGAAATAGTGTTTTGTAACAAGAATAAATGTTGAAAAGACTAAAGAGGTTAATTAAAGTTAATAAAAAGAACCAAACTTGAAACGAAATGCAAGTTACACTGATTGTGAGTGTAATTTTAAAAACTAAAGGACGAAAAGTGAACTTTTGTTTAAACCATAGTGACGAAATTTGTAATTTACTCTAATATTTAATTAGTATAACTAGTAATAAATGGGTAGCTAAATAAGTAAATATGATTGAAACAAAAAAATTATCCAGGAACCAAAACTGAAAATAAATACAAACTTAAAGGACTAAAAAAGAATGGCAAAATGACCGTTTACAAATATTTAACACTTAGTTAATGGATTAGGAACCAAAAGTGAAATGAGTTCGGGTTGGGAGGAAGTGAACCCATAACTTTTCGGATCCATCGACCAAAACTGTTAATTCAATCAAACCAAACCACATGGACCGAATTTGTAATTTACTTTTTTTATAATTTGACAATTTTTTTTTTGTCATTTTACATTACTAAGCTTCAACAAGAAGGTAATTTTCCAAACACATATATAAATAAAATATGCATTTTTCAACTCTAGCTAATTTGTCAAACATATATATAACTAAAATATGCAACTTTCAGCTCCAACTCCATCTACCAGTTTTTAGCTTCCAGGTACGGCTACCATAAAACATTAGAAAAGGAGGAACTTACTATTGGACCACATAATAGATACAAGTTAAAATATATATGGTAACTACTTGAATGAATTATATATTGACATTTAAGTTAAAAACGTAGGTAGAATAATTTTTGTCATAAAAGAAAAAGAAAAATTAAACGAAATATCATGATCCGGCGAGTTAAAAGTGTAAGACCGACCATTAATTTCAATAAATCTGATTGACACTAAAAAAAGATGGTAAATGTGATTCACATGATAAAATGAATGGTGGGTGGATTTTGTGGGATGGCTAATATTCGATCTTTCTTCTTCCAGCTTCCCTCTAGGTTTGAATAATTAATTGAATTCATGTGTACGTTGTATCTCGGTCGGTGGCAATGAAACAAATTAGAAGCGAAAGATACATTATTAATAATTATAAAGTGTTAATATGTGTGATACTGGTGGTGGTAGCAAATAATAGAACAAACGTGAAGGCGGCGGCAACGGCAACAGCAACAACAACATTAACAAAGACGCAATATGACAAAGAATTTCTTGAGGAGCACAACAAGGCCCGTATTCGTGCAGGCATGGCACCATTCACGTATGATGAAAGGCTGGCTGAATTTGCACGGAAGCATGCGTTATCTCACGCCCGTGATTGTGCTTTACGACACTCAGACGGGCCTTACGGGGAAAACCTCTTCTGGGGGAATGCAGCCAAGTCGCTGAAATGGGCACCAAAGGACGCTGTGTACGCATGGATGAAAGAAGAGAGGTATTACAACAAGAAAACAAATACATGCATGGCGGGTCAGAAATGCGGGCATTACACCCAAATCATGTGGCGAGACACTAAGAAAGTGGGGTGTGCTTTGTGTAATTGTAACGGGAAAAGCACTTATATGGTTTGCGAATACGACCCCCCTGGCAATTTCGAGGGACTTTCCCCCTTCGATAAACACGATCCATTCATCTACACTTCTACTCAAACTAATTAATTCTTTCAACCTACCTACCTACCTACCTACTTTGTTTTTATTTTATTTTGCTTTCTTAAGGCCGGTAGCTAGCAGCTAGATATATTAATTAATTAACCCACTATGTATCTATGCTAACTAAAACTTCCATCTTTATATTCATTTTTATGTTACAACATTTTTATCGAGTTTTTCAGGTGCAAATATGTACTTGTAATCTGCTTTTAATTCGGTACTCTGTCTCTAGCTTCCTTTATTTGTTTATATAATTACTATACACAAAAATATTCATTTGTGTTGATTGAGAAAAACACACCACACGTACATATATATAACAATAACTGTTTTTATGTGAGAATTGTTTGTAATAGGAGTCTTTTGGTCTTCTATATAATTAGTCAACCATAAATTGTATGTGAGTGAACTCTTATTAACGTTTGATTTTTTCAATTTTTTTTTAATTTAAATTCATGTGTTCTTGATTGTTCCGAGTGTTCTTCATTTGCATGAAAACCAGATCTTGAAACTCTACCAAAATAACAAAGAACAAGAATTTACACTACCCCACTAACCATTCTTTAATTTTAAACTCTAGATCTGTACAACTGAACAAGAACAAAAAATTACACATGAAAACCTTAAATCTGTAACAAACCCCAAATACCATTTCTTTAACCTATGCAAGAAAAAATCTTACATGAAAAACCCTAATCATAACTGCCTAAATCGATTTTTGGTTATCAGATCTTGAAACCAGATCTTGAAAACAAAGAGATTTTAGTGATCAGATCTTGAAAAAAAACCTTAAAACCCATTTGTGACCGCGGCTATGGTGGTGGTGATGGTGGCTCAAAACCGGTGACGGTTGGAGGACTATGAAGGCGGCGGTGATGGTGGCTCAATCTTGACAAACCAGCGGAGGTGGTTGTGATTTTCAAGGCAGCGGCGGTGAAGGTGGTTTGGACCACAAAACCGGCGGCGATGGGGTGGTTCAAAATCCATGAGCGACGGTGGTTCAAAACCCAGGAGCGACGTTGGTGGTTTGCTGCAAACGGCGGGGGCGGTGGATCTTCAAGGTGGTGGGGGAAGAATCCAAGGGGCTTCATGTGTTCTGTAGATTGTGGGTTTTCTTAAGGTTGTTGACGACGACGCGATGTGTTGCAGGTGTCGACGGAGGATTCTTGAAAAGGGGTGACGGCAGCGTGTACTGGAAAGGGTTCAATGGGGACGGTGGTTGAAAGCTTCATCAGAAAAACCTTTTTTTCTGATTAAATTTATTAATTAAATAGATAAAAAAATTAAATTAAAAAAAGGTAACCAGTTAAATTAGGTAAGGTGACGTGTTATAACATGTCACTTGCATACAATGGTAAGGTTAGAAAAGTTTGTTGTATTTGAAAATTTTAAAGTTCGTTGTATACAATGACAGCTTAGCTAAAGTTGCTTGTATTTTGGTGCAGTTTGCCATACATAGAAGGTAAATAAAAAGAAAATGAAGGTTCAAATAAAAAGAAAATAAAGGTAAAAAGGGTAAAGAGTAATTAGGGATTAACAAATGACATAACTTGTCAAAGGTAAAATAGGTACTTTTTTTTACTTTTTTCTCTCTCCCACTTTATTCTCTCTATAGAATACCATAAACACTCTTTCTATCTCATTTAAGATGTCAACCCTAGATAGAGAAACTTAAGTCGCCACCGTCGCCCTGCCGTGAAGCCGCTACCGTCTTCCCGCCCTAAAGCCACCACAGTCTCCCCACCCTTAAGCTGCCGTCTTTGTCACCCAAACTGATAGTTGCCGCCCTTTCTTATAACAACACGATGAAACAGATCCTGAATATTTCTTTTAATCTCCGGCAAACAACCCTAGACTACCACCTTACTCTCCTATGTCAATGTTTTCACACTGGCGCCACCTAATGTGTAACCCTAAAACAAAGAAAAGCACGACCGCCCCTAATGGGCAATGTCCAAAATCATGTTCACCACCGCCGCCCCTCCCTTCTAACCCTCGTCCCTCCGTTGTTACTGTCACCGTACGAATCCATCATCAACATCACATACCTATGGCGTAAATCAGGTCTCCATCTTCTACTTCAGATTTGGTTTTAAAAAAACTTTAAATATATCATTTTTGTTTCTAATCTGAAATAGGGTGGGTTAAAGTTTTTAGATCATCATTTCCATCGAAGTTTTGAGTTCAATGTTGATTTTTGTGGTTGAATAGCTCGACTTCTCGAAGTTGTTGTTTAGATTTGAAATGCAATATAGATTTGAGTTCTCGTAGATGTTGATTTTTCTCTGTTTGAATTTTTGTGTGTCTTATGTTCTTATGTATCTCATTCTTAGAAGATGTTGTTCTTTCAATAATTATGTATCAATTACTTTTATGAATTAAAAATGCTTATTCGCCAGTCTTTTGATGGTCATTGTGCATCATTTGTTGATTTGTGTATCTGTTGTTGAATGTGGGTATTCATAGTTAAATTTATTTAACACTTTAGACTTAATCAAATCGGGATGTGTTATTTGTTGATTTGTAAATCTGTTGTTGAATTTGGGTATACATGTGTGTCTTATGCATCATATCGTGTCTTTCACATCTCTTTATTACAGTGTGCATCAAAATTGTTAGAGAACATTTTTAAAGCAAATCAGTTTTTGGAGAATGTAAATAAATTTAAAAGCAGTGCCTACATATCAGGATATTGAAATTTTAAAACTTAAGAGGTCAATTATACCTTTAAGTGCTTAATTTATAACTAGCAGAAAATAAAAACCACTTTTAGGTACAAATTTAATATTAGTATTAAGCACACACATGTACACACACACATATGTATATATATATATATATGTATATACACACACACACACACACATATATGAGGTAAAGTTATATATAGAACCACCCTTAAACATAGGATCCAAAGTACAAATCTCAGCTAATCAAATTAAGGGTAAATGGAACTTAAAATTGAGATGACGGTCATGCCTATCACCAGTTCACCACAATTTAATTATATATTATTAAACAGTTAAATAAAATTGTACCCCCCATAGTTTAAATTTGTCATAACTAATTATGTTTTTAGAATTTGAGAAAAAAATTATACAATCTACTAGTTTTTTAATCATTTTAAATCAAGACCACTTTTCTCATATATTTAAATTTTAGTTTTTATTATGCAACCAAGATGAATATGATAACATAAATGCAACTTAGATGAAAACAATAACAAAAAGGCAACCCAAATGAAAGTGATGACCAAAATGTAACTCGGATGAAAATGATGTAGGATTTTGGTAATCATTTTCATTTGGGCCGCATTGGATATGATCTTCATCTAGGTTGCATTTTGCTCATCATTATTTATTTGGATCTAAAAGGAAATCACAGCGTTCAAGAAGGTGATGTTTGATTTGAAAAGTGGGACATGTGATTATGCAGATTTGAAATCACGAGATTTATTTTTCTCCTAGATGCATTTTCTTCTAGATTGCATTTTCATTTGTTATTTTAATGGAAATGATGACAAAAAAAAAAGCAAATTAAGGTGTTGTTTGTTTTTTGAAGATATAAGCTGTTAGGGTCTTAGGCCATGTCTGAGAAGGACTTATTGGATAAGCTAAATTTTAAAAGGTCTTATGTCTGCGAAGGTCTGCGAAAAAATATTGTTTGTTTTTTTAATTTTAAGAAATGTCTTATTTACTATATTTACCAATCGCCACTTCCACCACCATCACCACTACCAACCGCCACCTCCGCCAACCGCCACCGCCACCTCCGACCACCACCGCCGCCGCCGACCACCACCAATGGCCACCAACACCGCCGCCACCGACGACCACACCGTCACCACCGTCGTCGCCAACCACCACCAACCGCTGTCGCCGACCACCACCACCGCCAGTGACCACCACCAACCGTTGTCCACGACCACCGCAGACCGCCACCACCACCTCCGCTGCCGACCACCACCGACCGCCACCACCGCCCGCCACCGCCACCGCCACCGCCACCGCCGGTGATCACTACCAACTGCCGCCGCCGACCTCCGCCGACCACCGCCGCCGCCGCCACCACTGCAGACCGCCACAACCGCCGCCTACCGCCACCGCCACCGCCACCGCCGCCTGTGACCACCGCCGCCGCCTGTGACCACCACCAACCGCCACCTCCAACCACCACCGTCACCGACCACCACCAACCGCCTCCGCCAACCGCCACCGCCACGGCGGTCGGCGGCGGTGGTGGTGGAGGTCAGAGGTGGTTGGTGGTGGTCGGCGGTGGTCGGCGGCGGTGGTGGTGGCGGTCGGCGACGGTGGTGGCGGACGGAGGTGGTCGGCGGCGGTGGTGGTGGCGGTCTGCGGCTGTGGTGGCGGTCGGCGGTGGTCGGCGACGGTGGTGGCGGCGGTCGGTGGCGGTGGTGGCAGTCGGCGGTGGTCCGGTGCGGTGGTGGTTGGTGGTGGTCTGCGGTGGTCGGCGGTGGTCGGCGGCGGTGGTGGCGGTTGGAGGTGGTCGGCGGCGGTGGTGGTGGCGGTCGGCGGCGGTGGTGGCGGTCGGCGGTGGTCGGCGGTGGTCGGCGGTGGTCGGCGGCGGTGGTGGTGGCGGTCGGCTGCGGTGTTGGTGGCGGTCGGTGGCGGTGGCGGCGGCTGCGGCTGTGGGGGTGCTCGGCGGCGGTGGTCATCGGCGGTGGCGGTGGTGGTGGCCGACGGCGGCGGCGGGCGGTGGTAGCGGTCGGCGGTGGCGGTGGCAAGCGGCGGTGGCGGTCGGCGGTGGTCGGCGGCGGTGGTGGCGGTGAGGGTGGCGGGCGGTGGTGGTTGTCGGCGGTGGTCGGCGGCGGCGGTGGTGGTGGAGGTCGGCGGTGGAGGGCGGTGGTGGCGGTCGGTGGTGGTCGGCGGTGGTCGGAGGTCGGCGGTGGCCGGCGGTGGTGGTGGTTGGCGGCGGTGGTGGCGGTCGGCGGTGGCGGTGGTCGGCTGTGGTGGTGGCGGTGGGTGGTGGCGGTCGGCGGCGGCGGCGGGGGTGGCGGTCGGCGGAGGTCGGCGGCGGTGGCGGGCGGTGGTCGGCGACGGTGGCGGGCGGTGGTGGCGGTCGGCGGTGGTCGGCGGCGGTGGTGGCGGTCGGCGATGGGCGGCGGCGGCGGTGTTCGGCGGCGGTGGCGGGCGGTGGTGGCGGTCGGTGGTGTTAGGGCTATCGATGTATGTGTGTAGATGGGGAAAAATAAGTCCTAAGAAACAATTTTTTTAGCTTATTAGGATAAGCTGAAATAAGATGTTTGCAGACCTTATGTCTACGGAAAAACAAATGATCTTATTGAAAACGTCTTTCCGTTCGCAGACCTTTTCTTAAAATAAGGTCTTATTTGAAAAAACAAACATGACCTAAATGAAGATGATAACGAAAATGCAACTCAGATAAAGTTGATAACGAAAATGCAACCCGGATGAAATTCAATATGAATTTGAGTTAATGATTTCATCTTATATCTGTTATATCAAATGGAAATGCAACTCGAATTATGATGATAACAAATTAAGGTTTTTAATTTAAGCAAAAAAATTATGCCAATCTGCTAATTTTTTAATCCTTTTAAATCAATACCACTTTTCCCATATTTCTTAACATTTTATTTTGAAAATGCAAATCACATGATATGATAATAAAAATACAACACAGTTGAAAACGATAACAAAAAGGCAACCCAAATGAAAATGATGACCAAAATGTAACTCGGATGAAAATGATGTAGCATTTTGGTCATCATTTTCATTTGGGATGCCCCTTGGTTATGATCTTCATCTAGGTTGCGTTTTGATCATCATTATTTGTTTCGATCTAAAAGGAAATCACAGCGTTCAAGAAGGTGATGTTTGATTTGAAAAAAGTGAGACATGTGAAAATGCAGATTTGAAATCATGAGATTAATTTTTCTCTGGGTTGCATTTTCGTCTGGATTGTATTTTCATCTCGATTGCATTTTTATCTGGATTGCATTTTCATTTGTTATTTTAATGAAGTGATGATAAAAAATTGCAAGACAAATAAAGATGACAACGAAAATGCAACATAGATAAAGATGATATTGAAAATGCAACCTAGATGAAATTCAATATGCACTTTTAGTTGAAGATTTCATCTTATATTTGTTATATCAAACGAAAATCCAACCCAGATAAAGATGATAACGAAAATGCAACAAAGATGAAAATGATGACCAAAATGCAATCCAGATGAAAATCATGTAGCATTTTGGTCATGACCCTCATCTGGGTTGCATTTTGGTTATCATTTTCATTTGGTTGTTTAACGTGGGATGCTGTTTTGAGAAAGAGTATAAACGATTTTCTATTTTTTCCCTTCTTTATAGATTTTAATTGATAAACATATATAATAATTACAAAACTGTCATCAGTTAATATTAGCCATTGCCTAAGCCCATCCAATATTTAAATTTGGTTTTTAGGTTTTATAGATTAAGGGTGGTTGTTGGGAAAATGATCTCATCAGTTAAGATTTGATGAGACAAAGTTAAGTTTGTAAGATGTGTTATATATATAACTTAAACAGAATTATGAAGCTTAGTCAGACTGAACGCTTATAGTGATTCAGACTGAGTATAAGCTGAGCATATGTTCGATCAGCTTAGACTATATCTTAGTAAGATTATCAATATGTTTGATAAGCTATGTAAACTAAGATATACATATTGAGTTTCAGCTTGATGAGTTTCAAGTTGAGCGACTCAGCGTGAAGACCGAGTCAGCTCAATAGAGTTACTAAATATGTTTTAGTTAATTCTTTAGACTTCTAAGGATGAGTTAATAATTATACATGTTAGTTCATGTTTATTTTCGAGTGTGTTCTCGAAGAACTCAGCTTGATGAGTTTCAAGCTGAGTAACTCAGCCTGACTAAAGAAGTCAGCTTAAAAGAATTTAAATGTGTTTTTAAATTCTGTTTTAACTCTCTATATCTACGGAAAGGATAAGAAGATTTTAGAATCAAGATTGAAGATTGAAGACTCAAGATAAGAAGATTCAAGATTCAAGATTCCGAGTTATCCGATAGTTAGTTAGCAAGTTAGGATTAGTCCAATTTGTTAGGAACCGTAGCAACAGGATTATAAATACTTATCTCCTGATAGGTTTAGAGGTACGACTCAGAGACGATTACAGCTACGTGTTGCAGAGCCAAACCTCACCTCACCGTATGTGTTACGATTCTTGAATCACTGTTTGTCAGTTCAACGTGATCAAGAAACTCACAGATTGCCAAGTTGTTCGTGTGTTCGAATAATCACATTAGTTGTGATATTGGTAAGTTATCAATCTGTGTAAATCCTGTTTAGAGAGTCGTCAGTATCTATAATCATAAGTTGATTATAGATAGCTAAGTTTGAGAGGTTGAGAGATTTATATTAGGTGGTTATATATCAAGAGTTGCTTACTTGATAGTTATTGTAATCATCTTCTTATTCAAAACATTGTAATCATCTTCTTAATAAAAAGCATTCGATTGATTGTGGTTTGATTTACTTTGTGTAACACTTTTATTTGATTTGTTCAATTTCCGCAGAAAGTGTATTCAACCCACCTTCTACACACCTGTTGCTTGTTGTTATTCTCATACAAGGGACCAACAACTGGTATCAGAGCAGGCTGAACGATTTCATAAGTTGAAAGTTCAAGATTCTGAGAAAGTTTACAATGTCTACAAGCAACAACTCTTCAAACTTTCCATAGATGTCTGCCAAAGGTTGTCCCATATTTGATGGTTCTGACTATCCTATGTGGAAGTTCAGAGCCATGCTATTCCTCAAGTCCATTGACATTCGTATGTTCGATGTCATTACAAAAGGACCAATCATCCCCAAGATTCCTCCTACTGTCAGTGATACGTGTCCTGGCAGAACTGAAAAGGATACAAGAAAGCCTATTGAATCTTGGACTGATGAATATTGGAAACTCTTCAATCTGGATGATAAGGCTAAAATTGTTCTAGCAAATGCCCTGACTAATGAAATCTTGCGTACTGTGACTGGGTGTCAATCTGCAAAAGATATCTGGGATACACTGAGTGTTACCTATGAGGGCACAGATCTGGTCAAACAGCAGAAGAAGAATCATTTGAATAGATCCTACGAAAACTTCTTCTCAAAGAAGAATGAAACCTTGTCTGATTTGTTCACAAGGTTTCACTGCTTGATAAATGACCTACTAAGTGTGGGTGTAAAGAAAGATGAAGCTGAACTCGTGCTGAAATTTCTGGATGTGTTTCCAGAGAGGTTTAACGATGTAACTACAGTACTGAGGGCTGGAGGAACACTACATGTGTACAACCTACAGTCCATATATGGGTTCTTGCTAAATCATGAACAGATCACTGAACACAAGAGAGTTTCTCAACAACAACTCAAGGCGTCTTTGGATAAGAATGAAGTTGCATTGGTTGCACAGAAAAAGAAGAAAAGTTCCAAGACGCTAGTTGTTGAATCTGAGACTGAGTCAGAATCTCAAGCTGACCACTCAGACTCAGACTCAAATGATACTGATGATGTTCAGAATATCACTGAGCAAATGGCAATGTTAGCCAGACGTTTGAGAAGAGCTCAAAGGGGAAGAGGAAGATCTGACAGGGGCAAAGGGAAGAGTTCCTTTGATCCCAAGAATGTTGTGTGCTTCAACTGTCAGAAGAAGGGACATATTGCTGCTGAGTGCAGATCAAAGAAGGTGGAATCAACATCAGTTGTTGATAAGAATGCTTACAGAGCTGATAAATACAAGAAGAAATATACTCAGCTCAAGAAAGGAAAGCCAGAAGACAAACCTAGTGCAAAAGGGTTATATGTTGAAACCTGGGATACATAATCATCCACCTCAGATGATGATGTATGTCTTATGGCTCAAGAAGATGAAGAGTTAGAATTAGATGATGTTGATTATGGTCAGTCCGAATCAATCTTTGAAGCTGACATGAAGGAAGCTGAGGAAAACAGCAAGCTCAGTGATTGAGATCCTGCTTCCATGTACAAGGTCAGTAATTTCTACTCTTACACTGATGAAGAAAAGGGTCTTTCTTTTGATTATCTGCTGAATGATTTCAAGACCAGTCTTAAGTCTCAAAATGAGCTCAAAGCTGAGATAGCTAAACTGAAAGATGAGATTAAGGAAAATCAATCTCTCATTGATGATGGTAAGAAAGCACAATGTGATCTTGAATGTCAAAGACACATCTACAAACTTCTAAGTGAAGAACTTCAGGAAGCTAAGGACAAAGCTGACCAGCTTCAAAAGGTCACTGAGTCTTGGTGTAAGTCATCAAAGCTTGCTGAAAAGTGCATAAACCAACAAATTCCTAAACAGGTAAAGGCTGTACTTGGAGGTGACTATCAAATAGCAGCTTATGTAGCTGATGATGAGATAGCAAGTATAGACTATGAGGAGGATAGACTACTAATTGAGTCTCAGAAGTCAGCCTCAAAGAAGAAACATGGTCAAAACCTTAAATACAATATGTTTGTAAAGGCTAAAGATCATGGAGAAGAGTGCTCAACATCCAAACAGCATGGTAAGTCTGTGATGGACAGATTAGACACTCAGCCTATTCAAAGAACTTCAGTCAGAGAAAGGCTTAATCCAAATCCTTTCAAAAGACAACATTCTCTATCTGGCTCGGAGAGAAGTTACAAGAATAGGAAGACCACTGTAAGTCAGAGGTCAAATCACAACAATGGTAAGTCCAAAGTTGTAGATCTTGGTAAGTCCAAGAAGATCAACAGTGGTAAGTCCAAACCTGTTGAAACTGGTGAGTCCAGTCATCATGGCAAAGGTAAGTCCAAAGTCATGGAAAAGAAGGTTGTTAGTCAAACTTCTAAGGATAACAAACAAAGATCTGACAAAGGTAAGTCCAAAGTCAGTGATCTTCAAGTAATTCAACTTGCAAAGAAAGTTGAAAAGTTATCCACCACATACAATCCTAAGACTGAGAGTAAGTTCTCACAAGGGTTGTTAGACTCTCTATCTCCTGTAATCATTGGAAGAAGGAGATGCTACAAGTGCAGAAGTAGAGGTCATGAGGCTAAGGACTGTGATGCAGAAATCTCAAGGCCTGAACAAGAACAAGCTGATCAGCCTACACAGGACTCAGCTCCTGCTCAAGCTGACCAGTCTGTTCAACCAGATGAAGATGCTAAGTGCTCCTCATCTGAACCCACCAAGAAGTGGGTTCCTAAACAAAACTTATGTGTTTAGTTTTCATATCATGTGCAGGGTTCAAGTAAATGGTCCTTGGATAGTGGATGCTCAAGGCACATGACTGGGTGGAAAGGACTTCTTAGTGATTTCCAAGAAGATGATGGTCCTAAAGTAACATTTGGTGACAACTCCCATGGAAGAACTAAAGGTTATGGTAAGATGCATGCTGGCAAGGTTACTTTCCAGAGGGTTGCATATATCAAAGGCCTCAAACACAACCTGATTAGTATCAGTCAATTGTGTGATGAAGATAATGTTGTTACTTTTGGGAAGAAAGCAGGAACAATTTATAATGCTAAGGGAAAGCCTATATTAATAGCTACAATAGAAAGAGATGTTATCTACTTGATCTAAATTCTGTTGATCCCTATAATGAAACCTGCTTGTATTCCCATTCTGTTCCTAAGCTGAGTTGGTTATGGCATAAACATTTATCTCATCTAAACTTCAAATACATAAATATGCCATACAATAAAGAGTTAGTCTCTGGATTACAAAAGATCACATTTGTCAAAGACAAATTGTGCTCAGCTTGTGAACAAGGGAAACATCATAATGGGTCCTTTACATCAAAGCAAAATTTTTCAATAACAGACCCATTGCATATGTTGCACATAGATTTGTTTGGACCCATAAGTACTCCAAGCCTAAGTGGCAAGAAGTACACACTGGTGATAGTAGATGAGTTCTCACGATTCACCTGGGTAATATTCCTTAAAACCAAAAGTGAGGCTGCCCTGGAGATAATCAGTTTTATCAAACAGGAAGAGTTGCAGAAAGGTTTGTCTGTAAAGCAACTCAGAAGTGATCATGGGACTGAGTTCAGAAACTCAACTCTTGAAAACTTCTGTGAACAAAAAGGGATATTACAAAATTTCTCATCTGTCAGAACTCCACAACAAAACGGGGTTGCTGAAAGGAGAAATAGAACCTTGATTGAGGCTGCTAGAACAATGCTATGTGAGGCAGGATTGAAACTC
The DNA here is from genome assembly GCA_947179395.2 of Pulicaria dysenterica. Classification (NCBI taxonomy): domain Eukaryota; kingdom Viridiplantae; phylum Streptophyta; class Magnoliopsida; order Asterales; family Asteraceae; genus Pulicaria; species Pulicaria dysenterica. The sequence goes on from OX359296.1 coordinate 59,607,869, forward strand.
TATTTCTGGGATGAAGCTGTCAGTATAGCCTGTTATACTCAGAATAGATCAATCATTGTGAAAAGACATGGAAATACATCATATGAGATGTATAAGTCTAGAAAGCCCAATATAGGTTATTTCCATATCTTTGGTTCAAAGTGCTATGTGCTGAATCAAAGAGATCAGCTCCATAAGTTGGAACCTAAAGCTGATCTTGGAATATTCATTGGTTATTCCTCAATCTCCAAGTCTTATAGGATATATAATACTAGGAGAAAGGCCATAGAAGAGTCAATTCATGTCTCTTTTGATGAAGACTGTTTTGATCGAGCTGATAAGAGTCAAGCTGACTTGGTCAGTCTGAGTGAGCTTGAAAGGCCTAAGGAAACCAACTTATCAAATACTATGTATGTCATGGGAAATGATAGTGATGATGATGTGTGTCCATCACATGCTCAAATGGATTCTCAAGCTGAGAAGGATGATGAGTTCGTCAATCCATTTGGAGCTGAAGTCACTCAGACTGAGAATCTCGGTGATCATCAGTTTGTTGACAATGCTGCTGTTGAGACTAAGGATGTGTGTTCACCTCAGAGTTTTCAACATCACTCAGATTCAGAACCAGACTCTCCAACTACAACGTTTAAATTCCTCAAAGATCATCCTCAAGATCAAATTATTGGAAATGTCCAAGAAAAGGTCATGACCAGATCTAAGGCTACAGCTAACTATGCTGCTCACTTTGGTTTCCTATCTCAAATGGAACCGAAGAAGACTGAAGAAGCCTTAGAGGATGAGGATTGGATTGAAGCTATGCAAGAGGAATTGAATGAATTTGAGAGAAATAAGGTATGGAACCTTGTCCCTGCCCCCAAAGGTCACTCAATTATAGGCACTAAGTGGGTCTATAGAAATAAAATGGACAAGGATGGAGTGATAGTAAGGAACAAAGCCAGGCTGGTAGCACAAGGGTATAAGCAAGAGGAAGGAATTGATTATGATGAGAACTTTGCCCCTGTAGCTAGAATTGAAGCCATAAGGTTGTTCCTAGCTTATGCAGCATACAAAGACTTCAAAGTCTATCCAATGGATGTGAAGAGTGTTTTCCTAAATGGAAAACTTCAGGAGGAAGTCTATGTGAAACAACCTCCTGGCTTTGTGAGTTCAAAGTTTCCACATCATGTCTATAAGTTAGACAAGGCTTTGTATGGTCTTAAACAAGCTCCAAGAGCTTGGTATGATACACTGTCCACTTATCTACTATCCATGGATTTCACTAGAGTTAGTATAGATAAAACACTCTTTATTAAAAAGAGTAAAGGACATGTGATTCTTGTACAAATCTATGTAGATGACATTATCTTTGGTTCTACCGATGAATCTCTGTGTGAGTGGTTTTCTGAAATAATGTCATAAAAGTACAAGATGAGTATGATGGGTGAGATGACATATTTCCTAGGTCTACAAATTCAACAAAAGCCTGATGGAATTTTCATCAATCAAAGCAAGTATGTTCTTGATTTGATAAAGAAATATGGGTTTGATTCTAGTTCAACCATGAGAACACCCATGTCACCAGCTGTCAAGCTGAGTAAAGACTCAGATGGTAAGTCTGTGTGTCAGTCTACCTATAGAGGAATGATAGGTTCATTACTCTATTTGACAGCTAGTAGACCTGATATCATGTTTGCTACATGTGTTTATGCAAGATATCAGGCAGATCCTAAAGAATCACATATTCAAGCTGTGAAAAGGATCTTTAGGTACCTTAAAGGTACACCACATCTAGGTCTTTGGTATCCAAAAGACTCTGGATTTGAGTTAGTTGGTTTCTCTAATGCTGACTATGCTGGGTGCAAGTTGGACAGAAAATCAACAACTGGAGGATGTCAATTTCTTGGAGGGAAGCTAGTAAGCTGGACTAGTAAGAAACAGAACTCAGTGGCTACTTCAACTGCTGAAGCTGAATATGTAGCAGCAGGAAGCTGTTGTGCTCAAATCCTTTGGATGCAGCATCAGCTTCAAGACTTTGACATGAGTTTCAAGAAAACTCCTATCTTCTGTGATAACCACAGTGCAATAGCCATCACTTACATTGCAGTCTTCCATTCAAGAACCAAGCACATTGAAATTAGACATCACTTCATAAGGGACATCGTGGAGAAAGGTAAAGTTGACATTAAATTTATCTCCACTGATGACCAGTTAGCAGATATTTTTACTAAACCACTTGATGAAAAGAGGTTTATGTATTTGCTAAGTGAATTGGGTATGCTCAACCCCTAGCTAAGTGTCTAGAATCTGAGTTTTTCAGTTTGACATAGACTAAGTGTCTTAAGCTGAGTGCACAGTTTATAAATAAGTTTTCATAAACTGTATAATATGTCAAGCTGAATGATGAGTTCACATGTTTGGTCAGTTTCAAACATTCTTTAACTACTCTGTGTAGTTAAAATGTACGTTTGAGTCAGTTTCAAACGTAAATGACTATGTGTCATTGAGTCTGAGCTATGTGCTTCACTCAAGCTGTGTGATATGTTCACACGTTTGGTAGGTTCCAAACACGTTTTAAACTACTCAGTGTAGCTAGAACTAAGTTTGAGTGAGTCTCAAACATATATGACTAAGTGTCACTGATTCTGCGCTGAGTGCTCAAAATCGAGCCGAGTGCTTAAACTCAAGCTGAGTACTAATCTCAAGCTGAGTGATCAACTCAAGTTGAGTGCTTGAATCAAGCTGTGTGCTTGACATAAACTGAGTAATATGTTTACTCAGCTTGGTGTGTCCAAACTATGACTTAATTACTGAGTGTAATTACTTCCTATACAAGTGCGTATTTGAGTAAGTCTCAAAATCACGTATTATACTAATTATGTATTGGTATATTTTAAAAGTGTTTATAATCTTATTATTCGTTAATATTATTATTTTACACTTGTATCCGTTGGGAGATGATGTGTTTCTACCCTCTCACTGTTACATCAAGCCGGAATTTTTTACGGTGTAACGGATAAAAAGGGAGTTCAACGGTAACTTTTCTCTCTCCTCAGATAGGTATATATAACGATTATAACTGAAATTTAGAGGTTTACGCTTACACTCCTCATCTCTAAACCTCTCATCTGCCTATATACCTTTCAACAATCTTTTCTAAGTGCAATTCTCTGTTCCATCGCATTCGAAACCCTACATCGCTCAGTGCGACTTCATTTGCTCAGTGCAAATACAAAAAAATTACTCAGTGTAATCTGCAATTTCACGATGGAAGGAACCACTCTTATTCTTTGTGATAGAATGGTTAGGGGTGCTGCTTTAAAAAACAACGGGGTGCCGCTGATCAAAATTAATAATCAGCATGCCTGCCTTGCTATTCCTTCGCGAAAACAGGGCAGAGGTTATGAAATATGGTTAGACTACATCCGAAAATGCCCTTTGGCATTTGCCTTCATTGGAGCACCGGTTCATATTGCTCCGCAGCATCTTTTGGAGTTCTGGTACACATGCACCTTCAACCAGAACAGAGGAGAGATAACATGCACTGTTCTCAATGACAATCGAACAGTAGCCCTCACGGTTCAACGGCTAAGGGATGTTCTTCAAATCCCTGTTCAAGATGTGTTCGAGCCCACCGTGACTAGACAAGTGGCGAGATCGGTTCTACCTCAAATGGGCCACCCTCAAACTGAAGGGGTGATTAAGAAGGCCACTTTCCCAACCAGCTGGGGCTTCATGGTTTCAACAGTGGTACATTCACTGGGGACTAAAGTTGGTGGCTTGGACCAAGTTAACGAGTTTGAAATACAGCTGCTATACAATATGTTCTTCGACAGACGTATAGACTATGCACAACTCATTTACAACGAGCTCAAAGTCCAAGTATTGAAGAACATCAGGGACCTCCATGTGCCATTCATAAGGTACTTGTCCTTGGTGATTGAAGTTGAGTTGGGGGATTTATATGAAGCTGGATGGGATGTGTTCCCTACCCCAACACTCAGCCCCAAGATGTTTAACAATGACATCTTCCCTGAGCAAGCGGGTCTGTTGGTGCATATTTGTGAATCCCTAGTTCGTATCAATAAAATATATTCATGTTTATTAATTCAAATGTGTTTTGATTAATTGTTTGCATGTTTATATATCCTTAGTGATTCTTTGTGATGATCTTAAGCTTACAAGTACTTAATCATGTGTTGATGTGTGTTTGGAAGTTTAAGTTTAGGTGACAGATCACCACGTGCGTGATGTGTTCACTGCGTGCGTGGTGAGTCCACTACGTGCGTAGTGAAGCTCAACTCGCACGTGGTGATTAGGTCGGTTAAAGTTAAATTAATTATTATTAATATAACCAGTACGTGCGTACTGGACTCACTTCGTACGAAGTGCGTTTCATCACGTGCGTAGTGAATTTAATTACACTATAAATACTGATTAACTTCGAGAGTTCGCGGGGAATTAAGGGAAATCGACTAATTGACAGGTAATCAACCGGGAGCCTTCGTAATCGACCTTAAGCCTTAGTAATCGCGACTTTGACCTCATAATTCGTAATCTTAGTGATAAATACGAAAACCAAGGGCAGCCTTAAGCATCTCTGTGTGAGTTCTTAGTTTTTGTTCTTGTTTCTACTCTGTGTGTTTCTTAGTGTTACTGTGTGCCGGACACCTAAGCAGATCTTAGAATCCTTAGGAGGTTTGGGAAATAGAAATTCCGCACTATTTCTCATCCTAGATCAGTCCTAGCATTAGGGTGTTTTAGTTTAGTTTATAACCCCATCCCCCAGCCGGTCCTACAAAGTGGTATCAGAGCCTTGTGCTTTGATTGATCACTTTTCCTTAGGTTTCGTGATCTAGGTGTCGATTAGGCCTGTGTGTTTGTCCTTTTCGTCGTTTTAAACCGGTTAGTAGGTCAAAAATAGGTCGTTTTGCGTTAAAAAGGTCGTGTTTGACGTTAACTGTTTGAGTGTTACTTGTGCGAAGTGAGTTGCCAGTGCGTGCGTAGTATCCTTAGTACGTGCGTGGTGAGTCGTTAATCCTCTAGAATCTTCGATAGGCTGGGTGCTAGTTCGTACGTAGTGACTCCTCAACTCGTGCGTGGTAAATCCATTACGTGCGTGTTGAGTCTGTGTGATAAAATTTTCCATTAAAAATATCTTAACTACTCCGTGCGCAGTCAGCTCAGTCCGTGCGTACCACTGTCTCAGTTCGTGCGTAGTAAGGTCTGTGTGTCTTTGTGTCAGTCCGTACGTAGGTCTTGTACTTCGTGCGTTGTGCTCTGTGTTCGTGCGAAGTGACTTCCCACTCCGTGCGTATTGAATCTGTGTGGTCTACCAAATCCAAATTTCAGTCTGTGTGTTCTCAGCTCTTGATTACTGAAATGGCATCAAAACAGACAACAGTTTTAAACAACTTATTATTAGATAGTGAAATGGGGAGTGCCAATAAAGTACCTAAACTGTTAACCATGGAAGATTATCCTATGTGGAAGCCCAGGTTCGAAATATTCCTCGATGGCCTTGACTGTAGACTTCGGAGGGCAATAAGCACCGATTATATGGTTCCCAAGGGGGAGGGAAATATTGAAACCCCCTATGATGGAATGACTGTTGAATAGAAGAGCAGTCATGATGCAGAGAAGAAGGCCTATGCTCAATTAATCCAGGCGATTCCTAATGAGATCTTCCATCAATTCAGAAGATATAAAACTTCCCACAGCTTGTGGAGAGCACTAGAGAAGAGAAATGAGGGAAATGCCGCCCTCAAGGAATTGAAAGTAAGTCAATTGAGAAAGGAATTAGATCATTTCATGGCTACGAGAGATGAGAAAATTCCTTCTCTCATTACAAGATATAATCATCTTCTTAGTGAACTGGACAGTCTGGGTGTTACTGTTTCAGAGAAGCAGCATGTGGAAATTTTGGCAAAAGCCTTGCCCAAGAGCTGGCGGCCATATATTATGATACTGAAGAACAGTGGTGGTTTTGACGGGATGGATCTAAATGATTTCATCACAAAGTTGAAAGAGCAAGAGCAGGAGGAACAAAATTTGGATTCCATGTCCGGTTATCAACAAAATCCTTCTCTCTACTACTCTGGAACACCTGTATCGTCATCCACTTCTTCAAATGCCCCCTTACAATATGCCTATGTGAGTAATGTAAATGATTCTGGGAGATCTACATCTGAAGCTTCATCTTCTGGGCCATCCTATACTGTGTCTACTTCTGGATTCAATGTCGAGCATTTCAAGTATGGGAACGCAGATGAAGTAAAAACACATATGAGCATGCTAAGTGCGCTAGTCTCCTCTTATGATGATCTACTGAAGGGGAAGATTGGTAATGCTCATCTTACTCAAGAGGATTATGAGCAGATCGACGATGATGAGATGGAGAGACAAGATATCCTCTGGTCATATGCTAACTTAGTAAGGAGGGCAAGAGCATATGAGAAAAGAACAGGGAAGCAAATATCAGCTACAAAGGATACCAACCTTGGTTTTGATAAGTCTGCGGTAACATGCTATAACTGCGGTGAAAAAGGTCATTTCGCGCGAGAATGTGATAAGCCGAAGAGTATGGGACCGAAGTATCCTTTCAAAACCAGTCCTGGCAGTAGATCATCTTCCTCTTCAACCATAAAGTCTGAATCAACTCCAAAACCGGCTAAGGCAATGGCAGTTGTTCAAAAGGACGAGGGAATTGACTGGTCAGTACAATTTGGGAATGATGGTGCTGATATTAATGTGGCAAATGTTCTTGTGTTGAACGAAGATTCTCAATCCGAGACAGAAAGTTATTCAAGTGAGGAAGAATCAATTGCCAGCATTGATGATAAACCAGCCTCGGTTCCAGCTGTAGAAAAGACACCAGTGAAAGTTCGTGCCAATGAGTCAAACCAAAAGGTCTGCAGTTGTGGTCAATCATCCGAGGAAAAGGTATGTACTTTTGGCTTACCTTGTGGTTCTTGTAATGATTATGTAAAACAGATAGTGTTCCTAAAGTCTACAATTTCAGAGCTCACATATAAGTTAGATAAAAACCTGTTGATAAAAGAAAGAGAAAAAACAGTTGAAAGAAAAGAATGAAAGTTTAGGCAAACAGGTGCATGAACTAGGTGTGGCTTTGTTAAATAAACAGGATGCTATAGTGTTTTACATAAATGAGATTGATAAGCTGAAACGAGACCTTGCTACTTCAAAGGTCGATTATGAGACTCTGAGTCAAAAACTCAAAAGTTATTCCACGTCTTCTTACTTATTTGAGTACATAATCGATCAGAGAGGTCAAGGTACTGATTTAGAAAAGAACAAGAAGTTATACTCTAAATGTCCACCACCAGTGTTAAATCAACTGGTGAATGATGATGTTCACTCTGAATCTGACCCACTACTCACAAAGGTTGATGAATCTTCTGCATCAACCCCAAAAGAGGATTTAAAGTTAGACGAGAATGTGGGTGAGCCTCAGAAGAATGAGGTTCAGCAAGAAGAAATTAAAAAGGCTGAACCATGCATAAGAGAACTGTTGGCAAGTTCTAATGTGAAAGATCCGTTGATGCATCGTATCCGCGATGCCTTTCAGAAATTTGAAAAGGAGGGTGTAAAGTCTCCTGATACCCGTCCGTACCAAGAGGTCAAAATCTTACCCAAACATCAAGGGTTAGGGTATCGATCTCAAAGGATGTCGAAAGGTTCTGTAAAGCCTTATCCAGACAGGATTTGCTATGTGTGCAGGAGACCTGGTCACCTCAGTTACGAGTGTGATCAGCAGCCACATCAGCGATGTAACAGGAAAGTTGAGACTTTTCAAAAGAATAAAACGTTTACTAAAAACAATCAAAACTCAACTCTTCCAGTTCAGCATCAAAGGACAAACGGGGATACCATAAGAAAATCTAAAAATCCCGAAGTTGTTAGCAAAAGAAAATCTTCGCTCAATCAGAATTCTAAGTGGACTAACAAACTGTGTGTTCAAATGCCTAAGGATTCGAGTGACAGGTTCAGCAATGCTGCTGAGAAGACTGGAACTTGGATGAAACTTCCAGTGATTGGAGAAGATGGGAAACCCATGACTATTCGGGCTTGGGTTCCTAATGCTTTCTAATTCTTTCTTCTATGTGAAGGGTGTCAACCGCTATAATCAAGTGTGAGGTATTTGTGACTGTGTGTCTATTTTCTGTGTGACTAAATTGTTCTTTTGTCTTTGTGTTTATTTCCTGTGTGCTTCTGCGTTTCTATTTTCTTAGTTTTTAGTTTCTTTAGTATTTTAGGGGGAGATAGTTCAGAAAACTTAGAAAATACAAAAAAAATCAGAAAACTTAGAAAATACAAAAAAAAAAAAAAATCAGAAAACTTATAAAATACAAAAAAAAAAAAAATAAAAAAAATAAAAAAAAATCAGAAAACTTAGAAAATACAAAAAAAATCAGAAAACATAGAAAATACAAAAAAATTAGAAAACATAGAAAATACAAAAAAAAAAATCAGAAAAACAAAAATGAGAAGTTGATCCAACTCAAATGGAGAGTGATGGCACACTGGTTCTCAATACAAAGTCGTCTAGTAAAATTAGAACTGAAGGCACATACATACTTTTGAGAAAACTGTCTGAAAATCTAGTTGAATCAGATAAGAAACAGAGAGTGTGTAAGACATATAAGGAAAGTCTAGACTGATAAATGGTTATGCATGTGAAAATCAATCATAGATTTAAGCTATCGAGACATTCCAAGTCTATAAGTCAATAACAGTTGAGAATGACTTAGTTTGATGCACACACCTGTTACCATGCCAAATGTCTTAGATGACAATGAGCAAAATGTAAAAAGAGGGTGAAAAATTGACCCCAATCTGAGATGTCAAAAGAAATAGATACATTAATCTATCAATGTTGAATTGTCAAAGAGCATAAAATGCAGTGACAAAAGCTATATTGATCTATTAGTGTTGAATTGTCAAAGAGCATAAAATGCATTGACAAAAGCTCAGCAAGAAAAATGTCTAGAGAGGTGAAAAATCGACCTCCATGTCAAAGAGCATAAAATGCGTTGACAAATTAACATATCACATAAGCATGGTGGTTTTGGTAATCAAGTTGTGCACCTACTGAGTGAATCAAAATACTGTGAGATTTTGAAAGAGATAGTCTTAATCATGTATCCAGTCTAGACAATCTGAAAATGTTGAAACAAAATCTGTTATTATCTGAAGAAAGATAGGTTGACAGACAGAGTTTAAGAGAATATGTTTATGCCCAAGGTTCTGAAATGAATGATTACTGAGTATAGACGAGCTAGTACTGACTCCATACTGGAACCTTCTCATAAAAAGATTTAATTTTCAGGAATTTACTTCTTTTGCAAAGTTATTCTTAGTTAATTTCATTTCAGTTCAGTTATTTTCATTTCTGTCTTTTATTTTTTAGGATTTAATTTGTTTACAGTTTGCATTTTCTTTTTTCTTTATAATCAGAAAAATACAAAAAGAGTTCTAGTATGTTCTATTTTCTCTTAGTGTGATTTGTTCTGTTTACATTTCCTTCATCTCACTTTGATGTGTTTTGCTTAAATGTTTATAAGTGATCTTGAAGTTACTGACAGTTTATTGCTGAGTGCAGTACTAACAGTAATTAAGGTTCACAGATGAGAAACTCATTACATGCGAGATGGAACCCCACTAAGCACGAGTTAAAACTCACATTGTGCGTAGTGCAGGTAAGGGCCTGACGAAAGGTATTCGTTTAGCATTTTGCTGTGTGCATTTTGCTTTGTGCATTTTACTTTGTGTAAATTTTGCTTAGTGCAATGGTTATTGATAGAACTAGGTCTTAGGGGGAGTTTGTTGGTGCATATTTGTGAATCCCTAGTTCGTATCAATAAAATATATTCATGTTTATTAATTCAAATGTGTTTTGATTAATTGTTTGCATGTTTATATATCCTTAGTGATTCTTTGTGATGATCTTAAGCTTACAAGTACTTAATCATGTGTTGATGTGTGTTTGGAAGTTTAAGTTTAGGTGACAGATCACCACGTGCGTGATGTGTTCACTGCGTGCGTGGTGAGTCCACTACGTGCGTAGTGAAGCTCAACTCGCACGTGGTGATTAGGTCGGTTAAAGTTAAATTAATTATTATTAATATAACCAGTACGTGCGTACTGGACTCACTTCGTACGAAGTGCGTTTCATCACGTGCGTAGTGAATTTAATTACACTATAAATACTGATTAACTTCGAGAGTTCGCGGGGAATTAAGGGAAATCGACAAATTGACAGGTAATCAACCGGGAGCCTTCGTAATCGACCTTAAGCCTTAGTAATCACGACTTTGACCTCATAATTCGTAATCTTAGTGATAAATACGAAAACCAAGGGCAGCCTTAAGCATCTCTGTGTGAGTTCTTAGAGTTTGTTCTTGTTTCTACTCTGTGTGTTTCTTAGTGTTACTGTGTGCCGGACACCTAAGCAGATCTTAGAATCCTTAGGAGGTTTGGGAAATAGAAATTCCGCACTATTTCTCATCCTAGATCAGTCCTAGCATTAGGGTGTTTTAGTTTAGTTTAGAACCCCGTCCCCCAGTCGGTCCTACAAAGTGGTATCAGAGCCTTGTGCTTTGATTGATCACTTTTCCTTAGGTTTCGTGATCTAGGTTTCTATTAGGCCTGTGTGTTTGTCCTTTTCGTCGTTTTAAACCGGTTAGTAGGTCAAAAATAGGTCGTTTTGCGTTAAAAAGGTAGTGTTTTACGTTAACTGTTGAGGAGTCAGAAACTTTTCATCAAGTTAATCAGAAATCAGCTGACCCCCCTCAGCCCAAAAGAACAATTGGGGAAACTTCGTGTAAACCCAAGAGTCCTGAGGTAAGTGTGAAAGGGAAGGAGCCTATACATTAAGTCATTAACACTTCCAGTGTTTATCATAAGACTCCTCCCCGTTCAGACTTGCGATGGACAACAAAATCTGAACCTAAACCATCCAGTAGTCCAGATACCAATGTAGACTCCAAAGCTACTGGTGTGTGGATTAAGTGCAAGTTTTGTTGATAGAACTAGGTCTTAGGGGGAGTTTGTTGGTGCAAAATTGTAAATCCCTAGTTCTTATCAATCCAATATATACATGTTTACTTGAAATGTTAATTCAAATGTGTTTTGATTAATGGTTTGCATGTTTATACATTCTTAGTGATTCTATGTGATTATCTTAAGCTTACAAGTACTTAATCATGTGTTGATGTGTGTTTGGAAGTTTAAGTCTGTGTGAGAAATCACCTCGTGCGAAGTCAGGCTCACTACGTGCGTAGTGGAGCTCACTACGCACGTAGTGATTAGGTCGGTTAAAATGAAATTAATTATTATTAAACTAACCAGTACGTGCGTACTGGACACACTTTGTACGAAGTGTGATACATTACGTGCGTAGTGAATTAATTACTCTATAAATAGAGCTTAACCCCGCATTAGCGTGGAAAATCGACGAATCAAGCGGGTAACCTACGAATCAATCGAGTAATCAACCGGAAGCCTTTGTAATCGACCTTATCCGACCTTAAGCCTTAGTAATCGCGACTTTGACCTCATAATTCGTAATCTTAGTGATAAATACGAAAACCAAGGGCAGCCTTAAGCATCTCTGTGTGAGTTCTTAGAGTTTGTTCTTGTTTCTACTCTGTGTGTTTCTTAGTGTTACTGTGTGCCGGACACCTAAGCAGATCTTAGAATCCTTAGGAGGTTTGGGAAATAGAAATTCCGCACTATTTCTCATCCTAGATCAGTCCTAGCATTACGGTGTTTTAGTTTAGTTTAGAACCCCGTCCCCCAGTCCGTCCTACAGGGTCTGAGTGGTCCAATGCTCTTGGTGGCTGAGGGAGTTTCATCTGCAAGTGCAGGTGAGGGATCACCTCATGGGGGAGCTTCCTACGCTGACACGGAGGTTCAAGCTGAGCACTCCGCTCAAGCTGAACCAGCACAAACTGAAGCTGCTTCTGGTAAGACCTCTCCACTTTCTCTTTCTTCTCATTATTCTCCATCCGTTTTTGGAGATAAGGCTGTGGTAAGTCCAACCCAGTCTACCCCAGCCTATACCGGGTGTGGTGTCTACTCAGTCCATACCTACTCTAGCCATGGGAGAGCCTATTTCTGTGCCTGAGCAGACACACTCGGGTCACATTGAACATATGACCAATCCCCAGGGTCAATCACCCCCTCCAAACCCATAAGCCAACCACCAACCCATACACTTCACATTTCGAGCCCAATTACTTCTCTTCACTTCTCATACCCTATTGCACGACCTGTCAATGTTTCATTTTCAAACCAAGGTGATTCACAGGGTCCAAACTCTGGTGCAAATGAGTTTGAAGGTAGACAACAATCTTTGGATGATGCACCCAAATTCCAACCCTCTCAAGCTGACTTGGACGACTTAATGAACTTTTTCAAAAGTCAGTTTGACAAGATGAACATCAAGAGAAAACAAGACAAGAAGAACATGTTAATGATCTTGGATTCTTTAGCGGAAGATGTACAACAGTTAAAATCTGCAGTGGCTGCCCTACGACAACAAAGGACTTCAACCCCTATTGATGATGACAAAAAGGGGGAGAAGGTTCCAACAGCTGAAGCTGAGTCTGTTCAAGCTGAAGCTTTATTACTATTGGAAAAGGGAGCAGATCAAGTTAAGGGGGGAGAAAGTAATGGAAAAAGGGGGATAAGGTTCCAACAGCTGAAGCTGAGTCTGTTCAAGCTGAAGCTTTATTACTATTGGCAAAGGGAGCAGATCAAGTTAAGGGGGGAGAAAGTAATGGAAATAGAAGCTGGGCTGACTGAAAAGGCTAAAGGAAAGAGACCTGTAGTAGTCAGCTCAGGAGAATCAGAACCTCCTCAACATAAAAGAAGGAAAATGATTCTAAGTGAATCATCAGCCTCAGATGAAGACTCTGCTGACAAAATGACTCTACAAGAAAGAGCTTCACTGATGGCAGCTAGGAGAATGGAACAGGAAGATGCTGATCAGCTTGGAATTTCGGTTGAAGAAATGAGAAGAAGACAAATGGATGTTCAAGCTGAGTTAGCAGAGGAAAAATAGAGAAGAGAAAGAGTTTGGGCTGAACAAATCAAGAAGCAGAATGAAGAGCTTTCTATACTCAGACTGCCAATTATGCCTAAGGAGGAAGAAGTAGAGGAGCTTCCTGTCCAGAGTTAACCTGAAGGGGAAGACATAACTCAGTGTTATACAAGGACCTACTTCTCTTCTCAAATAAGTACACTCCAGTTGAGTTCAGCTCAAGGGATCATTATTCTAGAGTTTGTCTTTAGAAATGGTGAGACATCATCTTTGGAGCTGAATCAAATGCATAGACTGGGTTATGAAGAGTGGAAGCAAGTTGCCATACTTATTAAGCAGATGGAAAAGTCCTCTGTCAGAAATCAAGTTAAAGATGAGCTGCTAAGGCTACTTGCAAGAGCTGATTCGTTGAAACTCATACCCAGGTCTGAGATAGCTACCCTACTAACTTCTTTTCATAAAGTTGGGAAGAAGAAGCAAACAAAGCCAGTTGGACTAGCAAATTTAGATACGTACAGTCTTGTTCTTCCTGAAGGCATGGAGTTTCAAGAGAATACATATGTTGAAGAGCCTCATAAAGGGTTCATGTACTTGGACAGAAATGGTGAAAAATGCTTCCAGGCTGATGCATCAATTTATACATGTGGGGTATCTCAAGTATTTGCTCTGAGACAAATTGTTGAAAAGACTGAACAAAATGCAAGGTTCAGATATAGACTAAACAGAGCAATACGATCACAAAAGGATCAGCTTCAACACATTCCCAATCTGCAAGAAATCCTTGAAGAAATTAACAAGGAGATAAAGGAATTTGAAGAGCTGCATCCTCAATAGATTAGTTCTATTGTAAATATTAGATTAGTTCTAATTTTTGTAAGCACTATGTGTGCATGATCTATGTGATCAACATTTTGTATTATGATAAGTTCAAATTAATACAAGTATAAAGTTTGATATGTTCAACTGTGTTGTGATGTGTTCATATGTATAAGTCTGATAAGTTCAGCTTAAATGAATAACTGATTAGTTCTTATTCATTAATGTAATTGGTTGGTGTGTTCAACTAAAAGTTGGTATGTTCCACTTAAAATTGATAAGTTCAATTAATATTGATATGTTCAATTAATATTTGATTAGTTTAAAGTAAAAATCTTGATAAGTTTAAGATTTAAAACATAATTCTGTTAAACAAACTTAATAACTGTTTGATGGTTTTGTCATCATCAAATAGGGGGAGTTTGTTGGGAAAATGATCATATCAGTTAAGATTTGATGAGACAAAGTTAAGTTTGTAAGATGTGTTCTACATATAACTTGAACAAAATTATGAAGCTTAGTCAGACTGAACGCTTATAGTGATTCAGACTGAGTATAAACTGAGTATAAGCTGAGCATATATTCGATCAGCTTAGACTATATCTTAGTAAGATTATCAATATGTTTGATAAGCTATGTGCGTAAACTAAGATATACATATTGAGTTTCAGCTTGATGAGTTTCAAGCTGAGCGACTCAGCGTGAAGACCGAGTCAGCTCAATAGAGTTACTAAATATGTTTTAGTTAATTCTTTAGACTTCTAAGGATGAGTTAATAATTATACATGTTAGTTCATGTTTATTTTCGAGTGTGTTCTCGAAGAACTCAGCTTGATGAGTTTCAAGCTGAGTAACTCAGCCTGACTAAAGAAGTCAGCTTAAAAGAATTTAAATGTGTTTTTAAATTCTGTTTTAACTCTCTATATCTACGGAAAGGATAAGAAGATTTTAGAATCAAGATTGAAGATTGAAGATTGAAGACTCAAGATAAGAAGATTCAAGATTCAAGATTCCGAGTTATCCGATAGTTAGTTAGCAAGTTAGGATTAGTCCAATTTGTTAGGAACCGTAGCAACAGAATTATAAATACTTATCTCCTGATAAGTTTAGAGGTACGACTCAGAGACGATTACAACTACGTGTTGCAGAGCCAAACCTCACCTCACCGTATGTGTTATGATTCTTGAATCACTGTTTATCAGTTCAACGTGATCAAGAAACTCACATATTGCCAAGTTGTTCGTGTGTTCGAATAATCACATTAGTTGTGATATTGGTAAGTTATCAATCTGTGTAAATCCTGTTTAGAGAGTCGTCAGTATCTATAATCATAAGTTGATTATAGATAGCTAAGTTTGAGAGATTGAGAGATTTATATTAGGTGGTTATATATCAAGAGTTGCTTACTTGATAGATATTGTAATCATCTTCTTATTCAAAGCATTGTAATCATCTTCTTAGTAAAAAGCATTCGATTGATTGTGGTTTGATTTACTTTGTGTAACACTTTTATTTGATTTGTTCAATTTCCGCAGAAAGTGTATTCAACCCCCCTTCTACACACCTGTTGCTTGTTGTTATTCTTATACAAGGGACCAACAGTGGTTCTATATTGATTATATATATATATATATATATATATATATATATATATATATATATATATATATATATATATATATATATATAATTTGGATCAATATAAGTATTATGCTTAAACATAGATCCCAAAGTATAAATCTGGACCACTAGATTTTTTAAATCAATGGTCAAGATCTAATAATGACATTGTTGTAATTAATTAAACAATTATGTAACATCACTTTTTCTAGTTTAATTTTTAAAACATATTTACTACTAATTAGTACAAAAATAGCAAAGTTTACAAAATACTGTCATTATTTGTTAGTGCTAATAGTTTCATAAAAAACAGTGTCAAATGTTCTTTCCACAAAAGCTTAGAGCTATCCAGCTACTCAAAGCGCTGGGGTCTTACTTGGCTGGAACATGGTCCACCTACATGAACATACTGAACATAAGTTTTCGCTTAGTGAGCACACTAACTAAACATAAATAGACGTAAAGCAGGCGTAAACTCTTCACACGATGTCTCACATCCCAGCTGTAAAACCTGTAAAACTGTTCAAAGTGTTAACTGTCTGGGGTATGACTACACCATCCCCTTATGCTTTCCTTGGCATACAACTCGTTGTATACCCTTTCACTATTCTTATTCCGGATACGAAGCTACACTTGCGCGTAACTAGGTATCCGCGTTTATTGGTACAAAGCTACACCTGGCGCGTAGCTAGGTACCCACTGTTCTTGTGCATATGTGTGCTTTCGAATGGATATACACCTCTCACTACACATGGCATATATATATTACCTATCATTAATACATATATCATACTGTCAATTTTACGCATATTCATGTACTAAGCATGCTAAAACACAGTACACCATAGTATCAGATATATGTGAAGCAGAGCTAAAACTGTCTTATTACAGAGAACAACTTTTATTGCCTACAAGAAATATACAATCAATGCATAAAACTAACTATACCGCTGGACAATTGAAAACTCAACAGGACAGAGGCATACGCGTGCTCCTCCGACAGGTCCGGTCGTGACCTCTGCAGACAAAGGCGTGCCCGCAGACACGGTCGTACCTTCCATAGGTACGCCCGTGCCCGTGCCCGTGCCTCATGAACTACAGTAGCAGTCTCGCAGACTGCAAGCTGTTTACCACTAGAAAAATTACCAAAACCAACTAACAAGTGTTTTCTAGCACTTGTTTGACACATACAACTGCTACAAACACCCAAACAACAACAAAGAACATACTTAACAACAACTAACACCACTAGATTAATGCTTCATCCAAGAAACAACTTACAAATCATACCTTGAGCTTGACTGAATTGCTATACAACTAAACACAATGAAATAGGCTGATTTCTTGATCCAAATCTCAAAGAAAAAGAAGCAGCTGCTTGTACGCGCGTGTAGTGTATGTTTTTGTGAAACTTTGACTAACAAGAAGTCAAAACTCAGCTAACTATTGATAGGTTATTTTATTTACTTCTTTTAATAGTTTATTTTGGCATTTTAGTTGTTTTGC
Source organism: Pulicaria dysenterica (assembly GCA_947179395.2). Taxonomy (NCBI): domain Eukaryota; kingdom Viridiplantae; phylum Streptophyta; class Magnoliopsida; order Asterales; family Asteraceae; genus Pulicaria; species Pulicaria dysenterica. Next base: position 59,624,853 of record OX359296.1, read on the forward strand.
ATTTGTATCATATTGCATTTGTCTTTCTTTTATTCATTTTGGCCTATTTCGGGTACTCTCTAGTCTTCGTGTTTAATTTCAGATTTTTAGAAGACTCTTTGCGGAGCGGGTGTTGATCGGGTGTCTCTTGGGCTAAACATTTGGAGCAAGAAGCAATGGAGGATTATGTGTACATGCTTGGGCTTAAATAATATGATTTTTGGGCTTTAAAAATCGGGTTTGATAGATGGAAGAAGAGTGTGAGAGTTGGATTTCATTTTGGGCCAACGTTTAAAATTCCATACTGCCCCATGCGGCCAGAGTAAGGTTTCACGCGGCCCGCGTGGGGCCTGCAGGGTCAAAATTGTCCTTTTACATTTTGACAGCTATTTTAAGGGGAAAAAGGGGGAAAGACCCAGATCTTCATCTGCACGATTCTGGACAGCAAAGGGGGCGATTTTTATGGTTTTTCAAGCTTCTTTCAAGATCTCTTCCATATTGTTCTTCCATATTAATGTTTGGTACAATTATTTACTTCCATTTTGCTTTAGTTATGTGTAGCTAAGCTCCATTTTGGTTGACATTGGTGATTCCTTGAACATTTAGTTAGGGTTTTGAAAGAATTTATGAACTTGTTCTTGAAGTTTATGAATATGATTCCTAGTTTAATTCTTGTTTCATTCTTATTTTTGTATGTCATGAATGCAAGTATTTGGATGATTCATGTTAGTTGTTTTCTTGATTACGTAATAGATCTTCAAAACAACAAGTAGCAAGTGGTTTCATGAATGTTTATGCATCTCTCAAACCATGGAAATGTATTCTCCAACATGGTAGTGTAAGGTTTTGACTCCTCTTGGATTTGGTGACTCTTAGATTATAATGCTAGTTGATTTTTGTGAATTAGATGCTTTGTTTGGTTCATTACTTTGACTAAGAAGGTGTGTTAGGAGCTTCTTCAACCTCCATACTAATTAAGAAGAGTCTAGGTGATTTAAGCTTTTAAATTGCTGTAGCCAAATTAAATTAAAGTTCAAGTATTGCACCATATTCCTTGATGATAAACCTAGCTAGTTGCTCATGTGATGAAACCAATGTTGACCAATTAACATCTCATTGATTTAAACCATCTTGCTTAATTGCAACTTTTATTTACTTGTCATATTTAGTTTAATTAATCAAATCTCAAACCCCCCTTATTTTACTTTATTTTTGTTACTAAATCATCTAAACTTTTGGATTGCATAGAAAATTGAATTGAGCCAGTCTCTGTGGATTCGATCCCTTTACCACTTTACACTATTATTTGTGTTAGAATATTGGGTTATTTGTTTGTTGGCCTCGACAACCACCAAATTTTGGCGCCGTTGCCGGGGACTGGTTTCTTTTAATCAGTTTGTTTTTCTATGCCCAGATCTAATCGTACAGGTAACTTGATTTACAACTCCGAGATTGAGAAAGAAGCAAGACGCTTAGTGTCAGGATCAGATATTACTTAATATCAAATAACAAGAATTATCTTTTAAAATAAAATCAGAATTGTTAAAAAGACAATCTCTAGTTTTGATCACAATCAATTAAGAAGTTGCGGAATCACACTCAATTGATTAAGAAGGTTTTGAACACAAGAGCAATTCAATTAATAAACACAAAGTAATACTGCCAAAACGATGTTTATTGATAACCAATCGATGATTACAATATTCACCTACACCTCCAATCTAACTTCTTATGTTAGACGAAGAACACAATCTGTTCTTAGGTTTCAAAAGAAACTTAGAGGCCAAAACACTTTCTGAAAGCAAATAACAATTACGTACGAACGCAAAAACATTTATGATCTCGAGATCTATATTCTAATCGAGTATTTATAGACTCTTGATCCTCCTTGATAAGTTGACAGTTAGGTAATCTTCTATCTTCTGAGTTAATCTTGAAAATCTTCGAACTTTGTTAAAGATATACTTCAAATCCAAGAAGATAGCATTTTCCATAAATAGCTCAACTGAAACTGTTTGTTGAATGAAACAGTTCTGATCTTTTTCTAACAGTCTTCTCTTCAAGGTCTTCTAACAGTTGTAAACTTTGTACTAACAGTTCTGATCTCTTGGACTAACAGTTGTAAAGCTTACAACAACTGTTAGTTACAACTGTCTTCGTATTACAGCTAACAGTCCTCGACTGTTTTATCAGAATCCTTCTAAAAGTTTTGAACTGTTTTCACAAAATCCATTAACAGTTTTAACTTTGCATCTTCAACAGTTTCAATGCCTTAGCCAATTCCCAACAATCTCCCCTTAACTTAAAGAATTTGAACAATGCCTTTAAGTTCTTCGATTCATAGGGTTCAACCTCAGATGAATTTAGCATATGCAAAGAATAACTTCCATTATTTAAGCAAAGTCAACTATTTCAATCAAAATTGAAAGAGAATTACACAAACTTGAAAAGTTCCAGTCTTTCTTTTATTCTCTTAAGCAGATCATCCTTTATTCTATCAGATCCATAGAATTTAGCCTTTGACATGTATTGAAGCTTTACTTTACTGTGCTCTACAAACTCTAAATCAAACCATTGAGACTGAGCATTTGCCATAACCATGTGATACACTCTAGCTTTAACATACACCTTTATTGAAATTATTGGAAAAGCCTCATCAGTAATCAAAACTGGTATTATCTCTTTTGGACTGCATATACTCGCAAGATGCCTCATCAAAACTCTAATCTCAATCTCCACAACATCTGCATAATGACTAATTCCATAAACATACATATCCTGTAGATCTCTTCTAGTCAAATTGTTCACCAGTTGAAAGAAATTTAAAGAACTCTCTATTGGCTCGATTTCTCTCACAACTGTGACTCCTTGCTTACCAGTATCATACCTTAAAACTTCAAATCTCCATTCTTTTATGTGAGACTTCTGACCCAATTGTTCTTTCTCCAATTTGGCAATTCCTTGCTGAAGTTCTGTTCTTAGTCGATCTTGCACTATAAGTTGAACCATCTCAGCTTTCTTTTTCTCAACTGTTTTCTTTGGAGGTGGAGGTGCTTTTCTTTTCAAAATCCTTTTCCTCTTTACACCTTTTTGATCTTTTTCCTCTTCATCTATCTGTTTAGTGAACTCATCAGCCAGCTTCTTTGCTATCTCAAAATCTGTCTGTTCTTGTTCTTGAAGTTCAGCTGACAACCTCTGAGCTACCTCAAAATCTCTTACTTCTTGTTGTTCTTTGGTTAATTTGAGCTTTGGTAGTGCAACAACTATCTCCTTTCCTTTTCCTTGTACAACTTGCAGTTTCTTTTCACCAGCCCTCTCAGAAATACTAATCCCTTTGAATCCAGGCTTTGGCTTAAGTGGCTTAAGCTTTGCAGACTTTCCATCTAGCCAACCATCCTCAATCTTCTGTCTCATCTGATTGACACTGCAGATTAGCATTTCACTTCCCATTTTTACCAGATAGTCTTGTTTAACCTTTGGCCATGATCTATAAACCTCTGTTGAAGGGTAATCACCAGACAAAATCATCGTATTGATCAGCACTCTGTCCACCACTGATAGTTCTCCTCAACTGTTGATTCACTAGGTGCAACTGTTAGTTCATCCGCTGCAACTGTTTGTTCATCCTCTGCAACTGTTTGTTCTGGCACTTCAGCAACTGTTAGTAATGAACTCTTCCCCTTTTTGATTGGAACAGTTGAAGTGGGTCTTGCAGCAGCTGTCAACTGTTGTAGTACTTGATCATGTAGCTTTAGTACCTCATTAGCATGCTTCAAACTGTTGTTCAAAACCTGGATTTGATGATCCTGCTGAAGAATCCTTTTATTCTGTAATGAAATCTTCTTCTTCATTTGAATATAGGCCGCAAATAATGGTGCAAAATTTGGATCCGTCAATGCTTTATGTTTCATGCGAGCCTCAATGTCACACAGTGTTTCCACTATTAACATGTCATTGACCGATATAACTGGTGGTTCACTCAAAAGAGATTCCACACTAGTACCCCTTTGTTCTTGGTACTGGGGATTTCCAGAAGCTGTTTTACCAGCCTCTGTTGCCGTGGTTGAGGTCTTAATGATGTTAACACTATCCTGTTCATCCCTTACGGATGAAACAGTAGTGTCAGCCTCAAAAACCACATGATCACCCTCTAATGGAGTGATCACCTCCTCTTGTGCCTGGGAGACAGCACGAATGGTTCCCTTTCGATATTCTGCATAGGTGAATGCACCTGTGCAGGGCTAACAGTTTGGGATTCGAGACCTGTGGTGGAAGGAGCACTAACAGTTCTTTTTCGCTTTTGGAATGTTTTCAGAGGAGTGGCTTGTGTTGTAGCTCTATCAAAGATAGCAGAATGGATTATATGAGTATCATGAGCTGTGGGTTCTAGAGTTGGTGGTGTAGCAATGTTGTGGGCTTCATGCTCAAATCTAGCAGCTCTGTTTCTTGAAAGAAACTCCACCATTGCAGAGAGTGGTGGAGTTATGGCACCAGAGAAGCTCTTGCCATTTATCAGTAACTTGCTCAATGTGGAGGCCACATGAGCAGAGGGAATGATGACCCTCTTGTGTTTTTGGTGATTTGGCAACAAAAAGTTTTGCAAAACTTGCACAAATCTGGGGTACATAAAAAAGAGACCATATTTGGTCCCAAGATGCTTTACCATACCATTAAATATCAGTTTAGAAAAGTTAAAGCATCTATTGTTTGCTAGACAGATGAGTGCAAGAGCAATGTTGCTCCCAAACTCATTCCAGCCTGTTCTCTTAGGGCTAATGCACTGCTGGAGAGTATGGATCATGAACTTCCAGTGTGAGCAAAATTGCCCTTTGTAGAAGGTACCCTTTCCCCTAGGGCCCTCATACCCAAGTTTAACTAACTCGGCATGCAAAAATTCTAAAGAGACAGAGTCAGAATACTCACCATGTCGATCATTCAGTTGTAGATGTTGGCGGATGGTATCCTCAGAGATGGATACATTCATACCATCAACAGTGGAATCAACCCATTGCACATCAGCTTCCTCTCTGATCGTCGCATTTTTCCAGAATTGATCAAGATGGGAAGTGTAGATGGTTGGATTTATGGTGAGAGCAGTGTTGAGATTGGACATTGAAAGGTAATCGATCATGTCATGGAAAGCGGTCAGGTTATCAGGTTTAGCAAGATATGCGAGCATATTGTGTTCTTTCACGAAGGGAAGGGGAGCCATTGCAAGTCGAAAGCAAAATTCTAGGGTTTACGTATAATCGAAGTTCAGAAAGCGTGAATGAACTTGTGAGGAGGGAATGCCTTATATATGTTTCGAATATTAAATTCAATTCAAACATCCTCAGTTTCTGCAAAGACTAAAACACCCTTAAGCAAGCTAACAGTTGATGGATAAAAATGAACGAATAGTTGAGAACAGTTGAGAATTGTTATCAGAAGAACGTACAACTGTTACTTAAAAATTTCTCCCCCTTAGAAGAACATGCAGGTTGCCTAACAGTTGTGCACTCCATTCACTAACAGTTGGAAACTGTTAGTTGTAAGTTTGAAAAATAGTTAGTTGAACACGTGCAACTGTCAGTCAACAAACATCAGCTGACAACAAACATTTGCGAACATAAGCTAACACCAACAGCTGAGACATCATTAATAAAACCATTAGCTGACAAAACTTCATCAAATTATGCATTATATTCATATTTAACACAGAGGAACTACAAAGTACATTCATTCGACCATGATTAGTCATCAATTACAATAACTTCATCATCATCAAGTACAATGACTTCATTATCAGCATCATCCCTTTTGACATTGAACCACACAACCGAGTCGTCAGTGACTTCCAGATTCAATTCAAACAACAAGCAGCAGGGGGTAGGTAAATTGTTGCTTTGTATAAAATGTTCAAATTCACCTCTTATTCGAACATGATCAGTCATTTTGTATGGCCTACGTGGGTCTGGATGCTGGGTTAAAGTGAAACCATCACAAACTCCATTCATGTCAAGAATACATGAGGAGTACTTCCAAATCTCATGCATCCTAACAAAGGGAGCTGGAATGGTCACATAACTCTGCTTATCATTGATCTTTTTGAAGGTCAAGATGAAATGGTTAGTAGCCATTTGTAGACAAAATTATGCTCTTTGGAATGTGAATGCAAGCTAATTTATAGACAAAGTTGTAGTTGAAAAATGGCCAATAATTAAGCATGCAGTGACCTGTCATGTCCATTCAACACACGACACAGTAAAGTGACAAACCTTGACCAGTTGAAAACTGTTCTTAATAAAGTAACAAATCTTGACCGCACTGTTTATGGGACATGCAGCCAGATACTTCCAAAACTGTTGATGGGACACACAGTTCTTCTCTTCACTGAACAATTAAACCAACAGTTGTTAGATATCAACACTAACAGTTGCAAACTGTTAGTGAGAAAACATCGAGGGACAAACAACTGCTAGTACAGGTAAATCATTCCAATGTTTGAGATCAAAAAATTGAACCTGCTCACATCAAATGCTTTAGTGAACAGATCAGCTAACTGATCATCAGTATGAACTTTCATAACTTGGATTAACCTTTTCTCATTACAATCTCTAATAAAGTGAAACCGGATTTCAATGTGTTTTGTTTTAGAATGCTTCACTGGATTATTGACAATGCTAATAGCACTTGTGTTATCAACATAAATTGGTGTATGCAAGAAAGACAAACCATAATCCAGAAGCTGATTCTGAATCCACAACACTTGTGAATAGTAGCTTGATGCAGCAATGTATTCAGCCTCAGCTGTTGAAGTTGAAACTATTGTTTGTTTCTTGCACTGCCATGAGACTAATCTTGAGCCAAAGAATTGACATCCTCCAGAGGTTGATTTTCTGTCCACATTAGCTCCACCATAGTCACTATCAGAGTATGCCACCAAATCAAAAGGTGAATCCTTAGGATACCAAAGACCCAGTTTTGGTTGGCCTTTGAGATATCTAAAAATTCTCTTTACAGCAAATAGGTGTGACATCTTTGGATAGCATTGAAACCTGGCACAAACACACACAGCAAACATTATATCAGGTCTAGAAGCAGTTAAGTACATTAAAGAACCTATCATAGACCTATACAAATGTATGTCTACTTCCTCCCCCTCAGGATCTGCTCCCAACTGTTTGTGTGTTTCCATTGGAGTACTTGCCAGTTTCACATATTGATAGCCAAACTTATCCAAAATGTCTTTGACATACTTTGATTGACTGAGAAATATGCCAGTTGGCTTCTGCTTCACTTGTAATCCCAAGAAAAATGTGAGTTCTCCCATGGAACTCATCTGAAATCTCCTTTTCATTATGCTTTCAAACTCCTTGCACAGACTGTCATCAATGGATCCAAAGATTATATCATCAATATAGATTTGAACAAGCAAAATTTATGTTTTAACAATCTTTGTAAATAGTGTCTTATCAATAGTGCCTCTCTTAAATCCATTCTCAAGGAGATATGATGATAATGTCTCATACCAAGCTCTAGGAGCCTGATGTAATCCATACAAAGCTTTATCCAACCTATATACCCTATCAGGGTACTTTGAGTCTTCAAAACCAGGTGGTTGACACACATATACCTCCTCATCAATAGTTCCATAGAGAAAAGCCGACTTGACATCCATTTGATACACCTTAAATCCTTTATAGCTTGCAAAGGCAAGGAACAGTCTAATTGCTTCTATCCTTGCAACAGGTGCAAAGACATCATCATAGTCTATTACTTCCTCTTTTGTATAACCTTGTGCAACAAGTCTAGCCTTGTTCTTGATTACAATCCCTCTCTCATCCTTCTTATTTCGGAACACCCACTTGGTGCCAATTGCTCTTTTGCCTCTTGGAAGTTCAACTAACTTCCAAACTTGCTGAATTTGAAACTGTAAGAGCTCTTCTTGCATTGCTTCCACCCATGAAGGGTCTTTTAATGCCTCTACTGCTTTCTTTGGTTCTATCTGAGATAGAAAGCAGTCATTTACATCAAATTGTTCGAGATCCACAACACTGTTTTCATTCTGCAGCATAGCTCTTGTTCTAACAGGAGTGGTTGGATCACCAATGATCTGTTCTATTGGATGATTCTTGTGAATTCTTGAAGTAGGGATGTTTTCTTCAGTCAGTACATTCCCTAAATTTGACACATCAATCTCAGATTCACTATCATTCCCAGAAGAGTTGCATCCCTGATCTGCAACTGTTTGAGGTTCAGAAGCAGTGTTTTGTTGAGGATCATGAGATTCCATGTCCTTTGAAAGTTCAGAATCATTTATTGGACAAATAGTATTGGAAGAGTCCTGTTGTAACAAAGGAATCACTACAAAGTCTTCAGTAACTTTGTTTCCACCAACAGTTGTTGAAATTGAGCTATCAGTTTCAAAACTGTTTGAGACAGTTTGTGAATCTGCAACTGTTTTTGTAGAATACTCAAAAGAAAGGGATTTAGACAATGCATCAATATCAAATAACCAATCAGGACCATTACCTGCAATATTAATCCTATTCTCATTGAAGGAGACATTCATACTCTCTTCTATGATCCTAGTGACATTGTTAAAGACTCTGTATGCTTTACTCTGAGTGGAATATCCTACAAAGAATCCTTCTTCTGCTTTACTCTCAAACTTACCTAATTGTGATTTGGTATTCAGGATAGTGCATGGACAGCCAAATGGTTTAAAGAAGTTGATTTTAGGTTTTCGTTTAAGGAACAACTCATAAGGAGTTTTCCCTTTGGAATTGACAACTTGTACTCTATTCTGAACATAGCAGGCAGTGTTCACTGCTTCTGCCCAGAAAGTCATTGGAAGCCTAGAATCAGCTAACATGGATCTAGCAGCCTCAATCAAAGTCCTATTCCTTCTCTCAGCCACTCCATTCTGTTGAGGAGTCCTAGGAGCACTAAACTGTCTTGAAATTCCTTTTTCCTCACAAAAGCTGTTTAAATCATAGTTCTTAAACTCAGAACCATTATCAGATCTAATGACTTTCACCTTCAAATCAGATTGATTCTCAATCCTAAGAATAAGAGACTTAACTAACTCAGCAGTTTCATCTTTAGTTCTAAGAAATTGAACCCATGTAAATCTGGTGAAATCATCAACTACAACTAAACAGTAGGCTTTCTTACCTATGCTGACCACAGATGTTGGACCAAAAAGATCCATATGCAAAAGTTGTAAAGGTGCAGTAATGGAAGAAACTTCTTTGGACTTATAAGAAGTTTTGTGTTGCTTGCCTTTGAGACAGGCTACACAATGATCATCACATGAGAATTCCTTTTGTGGCAAACCTCTTACCAGATTGTTTTTAACTAACACATTCATGGTTTTAAAGTTCATGTGACACATCCTTCTATGCCAAATGGCAGACTCATCATGAGATGCCTTTGAGAGTAGACAACTTAATACATTCTACTTAGCAATCATTTGTGTATCCAGACAGTATACATTATCTTTTCTAGGTGTTCTTAAAAGAACATCTTTTTCATCCAATTTAAAATCTTTTGATAGGATAATGCATTCAGTGTGTAAACAAGACTTTGTTTCCATTGTCACAGATTTGAGATACACTTAGCAGGTTGTATTTAAGTTGTTCAACAAAGAAAACATCATTAAATGTAAGTGTACCTGCCTCCACAGCTCCTTTACCTGTGATTCTTCCTCCCTTAGCATTTCCTCCAAATGCTACATATCCTCCATTGATTCTTCTGAAATCCTTCAAACAATGTGGATTTCCAGTCATGTGCCTTGAGCATCCACTATCCACATGCCAAATTGATCCATGATCAGCCCTATGAATGCTCTGCACAAATAAAAATTAGTTAGTAGCAGGAAGTACCCAGGCCATGCAGGTCTTGGGTACACCATTCAAGTCATAATACTTAAACACAGATTGAGTTTTCTTAATGTCATCCAAATTAGACTTCTCTATTTTGTGTGAAGAGTATTTTGTGATAACATGTGGTTTCCAACTGTTATGATGAACAGTTGAGTCTTTTGAACAAACAGTTTTTGGAGTTGGTAAAACAGTTGAAGCATGTTTTAACTCAGATTGGTTTTCAGATTGATTAACAGTTTTACTCTCTTCAGAAACTGTTTGTTTTTGCAATTTCACCCAAGCCAGACCAACAGTTTTTGATTTTGGCTTAACAGATGTAGAACTGTTAGCCGGTTTGGATGTAACAGTTGTAGAACTGTTAACCTGTTTTGGCTTAACAATCTTAGAACTGTTAGTCTGTTTTCTGGAACTTGGTTTCTGAGTGCTATAGATTTGTGGGTTATAATAACAATCTTTAGCCAAGTGATTAGTTCTCCCACATATATAGCACTTTTTAGTTTTGACAATAGGCAAACCAGTTCTTTGTGACCAGAACTGGTTCCTATTTCTTTGGTTTCCTCTCACTGGTGCTGACTGAGGAAATTTCTGTACACCATGCTGTTTGCATGTGCAGATAGACACTTCAGTATCCCTTTTCACATATTTGGGTTGAGACTTTGCTTTTGAAGCTTCCTTCTTTGGCTTCTTAATCACAGCTTCATCAACCTTCACTTTTCCTTTTGACTTAACACTAACAGTTGAGTTGTTTGGGTTAGAACTGTTTGTGTTCCTTTTGGGACTGTTAGTGTAAAGGTGGGGACTGTTTGTAACAGTTGTGGAACTACTTATAGAATGAACAACTTTGGTCAGTTTTGGCTCATTGGTGAGGGGTTCAGTGGATGCTTTTACAAACACCACAGGTTGTAAAGAGGATTTTGTGACTATGGGTTCACAACAGATGTGATTTTCAAATGGAATGACCTCTTCCTTCTTCACAACTCCTTCATTCTTATCATCACTCACCGCATACACAACTCCTTCCTCTTCACTTTCAAATTGTGGATCAGCTGACTTCAATTCCTCTGGTAATGATTCATTAACATACCTATCAACTACATCAGACATGGGAGTTATGTAGTTGTGATTGTATGGAGGTGGGGTCTGTTTGTATCCTAAACCAGTTTTCACCTTGTCTCTGATTTGTGATTGTAACAAGGTTTCAAGTTTAAGGTTTGTGGCCTTGAACATGCTCAGATCAATATCAACACCCTCCAACTTCTTGGTTAATTCATCGATCTTACTTTCCTTTTCACTTAGCTTTTTCTTTAAACTATCAATCTCTTCTTGAAGCTGCTCCTTCTCCCACTTATGATATTTTCTATCATAATCCATTTGCAGTTCATTAGCTTGATAATCTTTGATTTTCTTTTCAAAGCTTTCAATAACAGCACTAGTTTCATACCTTCTCTCCTCCATTCTACTTAGAGCTGCACATACCTTTTTGTTGTGCTCTCTAAACCTTTTAACAATGGCTCTACATTCACCAGGACAGAGTTTAGAAGATACCTGAATGTCTTCTGATTCTGGTGAATCCAGTTTGATGGAGGAATCCGTTAATGCCATCAATGCCTTGTTGTTAGTGGCTTCCTCTGCTTGATCACTCCAATCAAACCCATGTCCTTCTTGTGATACCAATGCTGAGGAGGTTTGAGTTGGCCGTTGTCCTTGATTCTGGCCTTGTCCACCTGATCTGCACTCTCTGGCAAAGTGACCATACTGTTGACATTTAAAACATCTAACTTTTGACTTGTCAAACCCAGCTTTGCCATCAGCTCTGAAGTTCATGTTCTGCCTTCCAGTTCTTTTGATAAACCTTTTGGCTCTGACAGTTAACATGGCCATCTGCCATTTGAGATCCATCTCCTTAAGATCATCAGGATGCACTTGTTCAAGATCCTCATTCGTGAGGGTTGAATGTGCATCTAGCAAGAAAGGCTTCAAGTATAGCATCAGGAGTGTTTACATCTAGTCCAACAGCAGAACTAGTACCTGCACAACCATCAACAGAGTTAGTTAAAGAATGGTTTGAGTCCATACCTGAGGATGAAAAAAGAGCAACATTGTGGCTAGGGGTAACAGACTTTCTTTTTCCCTCTATCTCTCCTTCAAACACAATCAAACTTTTGTAAAGATCATCTAACTCTATATCCTCTAGAGAATCTTTGGTTCTCCATTCTGCAGCATAGACTGTCCACTCTTCACCTAAGGACCTAAGAAACTTTCTATTGATCCCATCTTGTTCTAGTCTAACCTTATCACTCTCCAATTGACTCACCAGCTTATAGAACCTATCAAATATTTGAGTAATACTCTCATTCTTTCCACTAGTAAAGTTCTCATAAGCTTGTTTCAGTAGATCTCTTTGATTCCTTTTGGAACTAGCATTCCCAGCAAACCTCTTCTCTAATACATTCCACAGTTCATGAGCATCATCAAACTTTTTGAATTGATGCTGATACTCATTGGGGATAACAATCTGAAGGATGCTGAGTGCTTTCATCTCAATCATCCTTTCTTTCTTTTCAGCATCAGTTTTTGGTGGTGGTTTCTTCTTTGGTTTTCCTGTTTCATCTAAATCAACAGTAGTAATGGGGTCCTTTTCTATGATTTCCCAAATAGCATAGTCCATTAATTGGACATGCTGCTTGATTCTTAGTTTCCACATCTCAAAATCAGTTGGTTTGAGCATGGGAATACAAATGTTGGACCCAGATCCAGTGTTGTCAGAAGATCCACCGGACTCCATTGCAGTATGGTGATTGAAAAACACAATTAAACTTTAGAAAAACTCTAAATTAAGAACCACAACAGATTGGTGCAAAAACCTTCAACTGGTGATCAATGGAACCTTAATGATAAGGCTCTGATACCACTTGTCAGGATCGGATATTACTTAATATCAAATAACAAGAATTATCTTTTAAAATAAAATCAGAATTGTTAAAAAGACAATCTCTAGTTTTGATCTTAATCAATTGAGTGTGATTCCGCAACTTCTTAATTGATTGTGATCAAAACTAGAGATTGTCTTTTTAACAATTCTGATTTTATTTTAAAAGATAATTCTTGTTATTTGATATTAAGTAATATCCGATCCTGACACTTAGCCAAAGAAGCAAGACTACGACTTGGTCAAGCTTCTGAAGTTAACGTGGCGCCAGAAATTTTATTTGAATCTTCAAGTGATAACAATAACGAAACCGAATCAAATCCCGACCTTGAAGTAGTTGTTCCCGAAACACCTCCAGTTGTTCAAATCGACATGGCAGGTGATAACCCACCTCCCGAGAGAACCTTGAGACAAATGATGGAAACCGATGTCACACAAACACCCATTGGCATCAATTACCCCATCCGTGAAAGAGGTATAGAGTTAAAGTCAAGTTTTCTCCATCACCTTCTTACCTATCATGGGTTGGAAAATGAAGATCCTCACAAGCATTTGAAATTGTTTCATATAGTATGTGTAAGTATGAAACCACAAGAAGTCACCGATGACCAATTCAAGTTGAGCTCATTTCCTTTTTCCTTAGCCGATAGAGCAAAGGAATGGTTGTTTTATCTACCAACGGGGTCGATAAGCACATGGACTGAAATGGCAAGAGCTTTCTTAGACAAATTCTATCCCGCTTCAAGAGTCTCAAGCTTGAGAAATGAAATTTGCGGGATCCTTTAAGGTCAAGATGAAATTTTTCATGATTATTGGTAAAGATTCAATGGCTTATGTGTGAGTTATCCACAACATCAAATTCCCGAACAACTCCTTATCCAACACTTTTATGAAGGTTTGTTACCTATGGAGAGGAGATTAGTGGATGCTTCAAGTGGTAGTGATGTCTTTAACAAAACACCACAACAAACAAGAGAACTCTTCAACACAATAGCATCAAATTCCCAACACTTTGGTCCAAGGCAAGACATGAAGAGAAATACTCATCATAAGGTGAATGAGGTTGACACCTCAAGCCTTGAGTCCAAGATTACAAACTTGACCAATGTGGTTCAACAATTAGCTTTGGTAAATGGTCAACAAGTTGCGCTTGTGGTCTTTACAACAATGTGGGTCATCATACGGATATATGTCCCATCATAGTTGGAGATTCCGAGGATGTGAATGCTATGGGGGGATATCATGGTCAACAAAAGCAAATGGATTACAAAACCGCCTACAATTCTAGTTGGAAACCAAAACCCCAAATGAGCTATGGCCCGAAACCACTACCCTCAAATGTCTTAACCGGTAACCATTACCAACCACAACAAACCCAACATCAACCCCATTACCAACACCAACCACAATACCCACCAAGACAATCTCACCAACAACACTACCAACACCAACACCAACAACAACAACTTGTAGAACCTCAAGCTAGTAGTTCCGAAATGTCCCTTGAAGACATTGTGAAGTCCCTTGCCACAAGCACCCACCAATTCCAAAAGGAAACAAGAACTGGTATCTCCAACCTTGAAGCATAAATGGGAGATATAGTCACCTCAATTAACAAGTTGGAATCTCGTGGTAAACTTCCTTCCCAAACCGAAAAGAATCCTAATGTGAATGCGGTTACATTAAGGAGTGGGAAAGAACTCGGAGAAAATGCTACCAAGAAAGTTACTAGATGTAACACCCTAATTTAGGGCCTAGTTGTAAATAGTTATACCTTGTGTTAGGTAAGTTGTACATTGAGTTTAACCAAGTTGTTTAAGTTGTTTTGTTGCTTAATTGTTGTTATTTGTTGGTACACGTGGTTATGTAACTAAAGTTGGTAAAATGTTGGAATTAGATAGAGTTGGTAATTTGTTGAACAGTTTCAAATAATGATTCCGAAAATATCTCCGTTAGTTAAAACGGATAAACCTAAGTCGTGTTGTAAGTTGAATAGGAGAACAAAATACCCGTGAGGGGGTATTAGACCTTTAAGGTCGGTCTTAGAAGGGATGTTTATCCCCTGCCTTCACAAAACAAACATACGTACGTATGTACTAAGTCACACACACAAGCACTTTCTATTTTTGATTCTTGAAGAGGAAATCAAGGGAAAGAAGCTTGGGGTTCAATTGTTGCAGTAGATACAAGCTCAATCTGTTCTATAAGCTTGATATCATCTTCTTCAAGTAAGTTTATTGTTAAACCTAGTTCTTGAGTCAAAGGGAAGAAAAGATCTATTTTGATGGATTCAATTGTGTTCTTGTGATTGTTTTATGTTAGAAAGATGTTGCTAAGTTCATATATGTGTTAGAGATGAAGTAAAAACACTTGAATATGGATTCAAGTCGAATTTTGATATCAAAACCCGTAAAACAGCGGCTGTGTTCGAACAGAGCAAGAACCCACTGTATCGGGGGTCCTTGCGATCGCATGGATGGGCTTTGCGATCGCATTGGTGCTTGCAATCGCATGGCTTTCCTTTGCGGTCGCATGGTGCGTCTGGTGTCTCTTGCGGTCGCATGCATGGGTCTTGCGATCGTAAGGGTGTCGTTGTCGTGGATTACCATCTAAGGACGAAGGAAACATAACTTGCGATCGTAGGTACATAACTTGAGATCGTAAGCCCCCAAGATACCACCCTTGCGGTCGTATGGTTATGTCATGCGATCGTAAGGCGGGGTTGTTTGGGCAGGGCCCTTGCGATCGCATGGTGGTCCCTTGCGATCGCATGGATATGCCTTGCGATCTCATGGTGTTGCCTTGCGATCGCATGGTGTGTTGTTTTGTTGGCAGCTTTGTTGTCTTGTGGTTTAAGCCTCGTTAATTGTCGTTGTTTATTTATGTGATCCGATGGTCGGTGATGTCGGTTAGTTGGTAACACCAAACTGTTGAACTTGGCATATTTTTGTTGTATATAACTGCCGAGTCAGTTAACACTTACAATATTTTGTAATGACGTTTACTTCCGCTGCTGACTTTTATTATATAAGTTTAAAAAGCTTAAATTTTCCCTAATTTTAAGCACGTGAAAACCGGTGATACAATTAGGTATCAGAGCCTAAGTTTGAGGAATTGGGTACTCGTAGGAGTATTCAATCTCAAGCTCGGGCCCAACCATCGTTAAGTGTTCTTAGTTGGGTATTTGGGGTTGAGTATGAGCGTTATGTGGTAGTTGCATGTGTAAATTAACTTGTAGCGTTAGTAGTTGTTGAATAAGTAGAGTACTAAACGTTGTTCCCATGTGTAGTAAGTTGACATAGAATGGCTGAGCAACGAGTTAATACTGAAGAGGCTCTTAAGCGTATGGAGGATGAAGCTTCGAGCGTTCATCCCGAGGCTGGAGAAGGGTCTGCTCCGCATAATTATGAGCCGCCAAGGCAAGATCCAGAACAAGCAGCGCGTATTACACGTCTGGCGGAAGAGCTCCGACTTACACGGGAGCTGTTGTTAGCGGCTGTACAAGGGCGTAAAACAGAGAAGTGTTCGTTTAAGAAATTCCGTTCTTGCGGTCCGAAAGAATTCGAGGGTGGTGACGGTCCTTCAGATACCGTGAGGTGGCTTCGAGAGACCGATGAGGTGTTTGATTCTTGTGATTGTGAAGCGGAGCTTCATGTCAAATACGCAGCACGGATGATGAAGGGTAGCGCGTTGTTTTGGTGGGATTCTGTGAAAGCTACCTTGGGTAAAGAGGTTCTTACTGCTATGACGTGTGAACAATTTGTTGAAAAAGTCACGAAGCGGTCTTGTACCGATTATGATATGGAGAAGATGGAAAGAGAGTTCAACGTTCTTAGTATGGGAGACAAGTCGGTGGATGTTCTGATCCAAGCCTTTATCGATAAAGTGAGGTTTATTCCTAGCTTGGCGACTGATGAAGCTGCAAAGATGAGAAAGTTTGTGGGAAAGTTGCCTGCTGATTACCGCGCTCTTGTCAGAATGGCTGGGAGTTTGGATCGAGCATTTGAAATAGCTCGACAGATTGAAGATGATCGTACGCAGGGTAAGGATGACCGAGCTGGTGAAGGTCATAAGAGGAAGTTTCAACAATCCTCAAAGCCGGGTCCTTCTAAAGGACAATCTGTTGCTGGTGGGAAGTTTGATTCCCAGAAGAAGCCGTGGGTGGATCATCCGTGGTGTGCAACTTGTCGTACGTATCACAGTGGTGACTGTTCTAAAGCCACTGCTCGATGCTTACGGTGTGGGCAGAAGGGGGGCACGTGGTTGCTGAGTGTGAGTTCAAGGAGGATGTTTGTTACAAGTGCCATAAGCCAGGGCACAGAATATCTGATTGCCAGTCAAAGCAAAGTACCGGTGCTGGTGGATCTGCCTCTGGGCAAAAGAAAGATGGTGCTTCTCGAGCCAAAGGACGAGCCTTTTAGATGACAGCTGAGGAAGCTAAGGGTGCTGGGGACGTGATAACTGGTACATTTCTTGTAAACTCTGCCCCAGCATGTGTATTGTTTGATTCTGGAGCTACGTATTCTTTTGTATCTGTCTCTTTCTGTGATAGACTGCAAATGCCTGTATCTGTGCTATCTGAGCCAATAAGAGTAGAGACTGCTAGTGGTAGAGTAGTTCCAGTTGTTGATAATGTCACTCAAGCGGTTATTGATATCGATGGGAGTAGTTTTCCTGTTTCCCTTCTTCTTATGCCGATTGCGGAATTCGATGTTGTAATTGGGATGGATTGGCTTAGCAAGCTGAACGCTGAGATTTTCTATTCCAAGAAGTTGATTAAAGTCTCTCTACCTGATGGGTCATATGTTGTGGCTCGCGGTGAAAGACGCAAATCGGATATTCCTGTCATCTCTCTGATAAAAGCGAGAAAGTCAGTTTCAAAAGGTTGCGAGTGTTATCTGGCACATGTGATTGATGCTAAATTGGAGAAACGTGTTGTTCGTGATATTCCGGTGGTGACAGATTATCCAGAAGTGTTTCCTGACGAGTTGCCTGGGTTACCGCCTGTCAGAGATGTTGAATATCGTATTGATCTTGTTCCAGGGGCTACCCGTGTGGCCAAAGCTCCATATCGTCTTGCTCCTTCCGAGGTTCGCGAGATGATGACTCAGATTCAGGAGTTGCTAGACAAAGGCTTTATTCGCCCGAGTTCTTCTCCTTGGGGTGCTCCTGTACTTTTCGTAAAGAAGAAAGATGGGGCGATGAGAATGTGTATAGATTACCGGGAGCTGAATAAGCGAACGGTAAAGAACAAGTATCCTTTGCCGCGGATAGACGATTTGTTTGATCAACTACAGGGAGCGACGTGCTTCTCAAAGATCGATCTACGGTCGGGGTATCATCAAGTGTTAGTTGCTAACGAAGATGTTCCAAAGACGGCTTTCCGTACTCGTTATGGTCATTATGAGTTTTTGGTGATGCCTTTTGGCTTAACCAATGCTTCTGCTGTTTTCATGGACCTGATGAACCGGGTTTGTCGTCCTTTTCTTGATAAGTCGGTGATCGTGTTTATTGACGATATTCTCGTTTATTCTAAAACCGAAACTGAACACGAGTTGCATCTGCGACAAGTTCTTGAAACTCTTAAACGAGTGAAGCTTTATGCTAAATTCTGGAAGTGTGAATTCTGGTTGCGAGAAGTCCATTTTCTTGGTCACGTGATTTGCAGCGATGGCGTGAAGGTTGATCCAGCGAAGGTTGAGGTGGTGATGAATTGGGGAGTTCCCCGAACTCCTTCTGAAGTTAGAAGCTTTCTTGGCCTGGCTGGTTATTATAGGCGGTTTATCCGCAACTTTTCTAAACTTGCAGGTCCTCTGACTAAGTTAACTCGTAAAGATTTTGCCTTTGTTTGGGCGGAAGCTCAAGAACAAGCGTTTCAATCTCTGAAACGACTATTGTGTGAAGCTCCAATTCTTTCGTTGCCCGAGGGATCTGAAGACTTCATTGTCTATTGTGATGCTTCGTACTCCGGATTGGGGTGCGTGTTGATATAACGTGATAAAGTGATTGCCTACGCTTCAAGGCAATTGAAACCTCATGAAGGCAACTATCCGACTCATGATCTTGAGCTGGCAGCTGTGGTGTTCGCGTTGAAATTGTGGAGACACTATCTTTACGGTACCAAATGTGTGATTTGCACAGATCACAAGAGGCTGCAATATCTCTTCACGCAGAAAGAGCTCAATATGAGGCAACGCAGATGGCTCGAGTTGATAAAAGACTATGACTGTGAAATTCGCTACCATCCTGGTAAGGCCAATGTGGTGGCGGATGCCTTGAGTAGAAAAAACTCTTCTGTAGATGCAAAGTTCATGAAACTTACTGTGGTTCCCAATATCATTGCCCGATTGAAGAAAGCACAAAAAGTGGCATTACAAGATGAAAGTCTGAAAGCTGAAATAACGAGGAAGCAAAAAGATCAACTCGTAGACGATAACCGTGGATTAAAGACTTTTCAGTCTCGCGTATGGGCACCACTCCATGGTGGTAATCGTGATCTGATACTGCAGGAAGCCCATAAGTCTAGGCTGTCGGTTCATCCGGGCAGCACCAAGATGTATCACGACTTGAAAGCGTTGTATTGGTGGCCTACTTTGAAACGAGAAATTGCTTCCTTTGTAGATAAATGTCAAATCTGCGCGCAAGTTAAGACAGAACATCAGAAGCCTTATGGCAATTTGCAGTAACTTGAGATTCCAGAGTGGAAGTGAGATTACATTACGATGGACTTTGTAACAAATTTGCCGAAAACCCTCAGAGGCCATAATGCAATTTGGGTCATTGTCGACCGATTGACCAAGAGTGCTCACTTTCTAGCTATCAGCGAGTCTGCTCCGTTGGAATAGCTAGCCAAGTTGTATGTGAATGAGGTGGTATCACGACATGGTTTGACATGTTCGATTGTATCTGATCGGGATGCGCGATTTGCTTCCCATTTTTGGCAGAGTTTGCAGAATGAACTTGGTACTCGTGTTCACTTGAGCACGGCGTATCATCCACAGACCGATGGCCAGTCAGAGAGAACGATTCAAACGTTGGAGGACATGCTTCGCGCATGTGTTCTTGAGTTCGGTGGTGCGTGGGATTCTCACTTACCTTTGATCGAGTTTGCTTACAATAACTCGTATCACTCCAGTATTGGGATGCCTCCATATGAGATGTTGTACAGGAGGCGTTGTCGCACGCCAACATGTTGGCTCGAGCCCGGTGAAAAGAAATTTGCCGGACCCGAGATCGTTCAGATTACAGCTGATAAAGTTAAAATCGCTCGTGAAAAGTTGAAAGCCGCATGAGATAGACAGAAGGTATACGCAGATCCAAAGCGTAGACCTGTTGAATTTAAGGAGGGCGATCGAGTATTCCTAAAAGTCTCTCCTTGGAAAGGTGTTATTCGATTCGGTCGGAAGGGTAAGTTGAGTCCACGATATATTGGTCCGTTTAAAATCCTTCGTAAGGTTAACGACCAGACGGTGTCACTCGAGTTGCCACCAGAGTTGAGAGTGGATGCTTCAAAACTTCTAGTTGAAGAACCTATTGAAATACTTGGTTCAAAGATCAAGAAGTTACGCAGAAAGATGATAAAACTGGTTTTGGTCAAGTGGAAGCACAACCTAGGTTCGAACATGACCTGGGAGACCGAAGACGACATGCGAGCACGATACCCTCACTTGTTTGTGGACGATCAGATTCTGAGGACGGAATCTTCTTAAGGGGGGTAGATTTGTAACACCCTAATTTAGGGCCTAGTTGTAAATAGTTGTACCTTGTGTTAGTTAAGTTGTACATTGAGTTTAACCAAGTTATTTAAGTTGTTTTGTTTCTTAATTGTTGTTATTTGTTGGTACACGTGGTTATGTAACTAAAGTTGGTAAAATGTTGGAATTAGATAGAGTTGGTAATTTGTTGACGGTTTCAAATAATGATTCCGAAAATATCTCCGTTAGTTAAAACGGATAAACCTAAGTCATGTTGTAAGTTGAATAGGAGAACAAAATACCCGTGAGGGGGTATTAGACCTTTAAGGTCGGTCTTAGAAGGGATGTTTATCCCCTGCCTTCACAAAACAAACATACATACGTATGTACTAAGTTACACACACAAGCATTTTCTATTTTTGATTCTTGAAGAGGAAATCAAGGGAAAGAAGCTTGGGGTTCAATTGTTGCAGTAGATACAAGCTCAATCTGTTCTATAAGCTTGATATCATCTTCTTCAAGTAAGTTTATTGTTAAACCTAGTTCTTGAGTCAAAGGGAAGAAAGGATCTATTTTGATGGATTCAATTGTGTTCTTGTGATTGTTTTATGTTAGAAAGATGTTGCTAAGTTCATATATGTGTTAGAGATGAAGTAAAAACACTTGAATATGGATTCAAGTCGAATTTTGATGTCAAAACCCGTAAAACAGCGGCTGTGTTCGAACAGAGCAAGAACCCACTGTATCGAAGGTCCTTGCGATCGCATGGATGGGCTTTGCGATCGCATAGGTGCTTGGGATCGCATGGCTTTCCTTTGCGGTCGCATGGTGCGTCTGGTGTCTCTTGCGGTCGCATGCATGGGTCTTGCGATCGTAAGGGTGTCGTTGTCGTGGATTACCATCTAAGGACGAAGGAAACATAACTTGCGATCGTAGGTACATAACTTGCGATCGTAAGCCCCCAAGATACCACCCTTGTGGTCGTATGGTTATGTCATGCGATCGTAAGGCGGGGTTGTTTGGGCAGGGCCCTTGCGATCGCATGGTGGTCCCTTGCGATCGCATGGATATGCCTTGCGATCGCATGGTGTTGCCTTGCGATCACATGGTGTGTTGTTTTGTTGGCAGCTTTGTTGTCTTGTGGTTTAAGCCTCGTTAATTGTCGTTGTTTATTTATGTGATCCGATGGTCGGTGATGTCGGTTAGTTGGTAACACCAAACTGTTAAACTTGGCATATTTTTGTTGTATATAACTTCCGAGTTAGTTAACACTTACAATATTTTGTAATGACGTTTACTTCCGCTGCTGGCTTTTATTATATAAGTTTAAAAAGCTTAAATTTTCCCTAATTTTAAGCACGTGAAAACCGGTGTTACACTAGAGAAATAGAGAAAGAGGTTAAAGTTGTTCCTATCAAGGAACCGGTTGTAGAAGAAAGTGTGGAAGTTGAAACACTGAAGAAGACCACTCCACCTTTGGTCATCCCACCACCCTTCACTTCACGCTTTGCCACCTCCAAGAAGAAGGAGGAAGAAAAAGAGATTCTAGACACCTTCCGGAAGGTTGAAGTGAACATCCCGTTGTTGGATGCCATCAAGCAAATCCCAAGGTATGCTAAATTTCTCAAGGAACTTTGCACTAATAAGAGGAAATTAAAAGGAAATGAAAAGATTTCAATGATTGAAAATGTTTCCGCGGTTCTACAAAGAAAATTGCCTCCTAAGTGCAAAGATCCGGGTATGTTTACAATTCCTTGCAAAGTAGGGAATGTCACTGTTAATAGTGCCATGCTTGACCTCGGTGCTTCCATAAATGTGATGCCTTACTCGGTGTATAAATCTTTGAATGTTGGTCCTTTAAATGAAACCGGTGTTATAATTCAACTTGCGGATAAATCTAGTGTTTTTCCTAGAGGTGTCCTAGAGGATGTTTTAGTTCAAGTAAACGAACTGGTCTTCCCGGTGGATTTTTATGTGATTGACTTAGAGGAACAAGTTTCCTCCAAGTCGGCTCTAATCTTGCTAGGAAGACCATTTTTAAAAACCGCTAGAACCAAGATTGATGTACATGCGGGTAATCTTACTATGGAGTTTGATGGTGAAATAATAAATTTTAACATTTATGATGCCATAAGATATCCTAGTGATGTGTCTTCTTTGTATTTTGTTGATGCTATTGAACCATTAATCCAAGAGTTGTTTGAGTTTTATCATGGTGGCACGTTAGATACAGGGCAACATAGGAAGTTTCGATTGCAAGAACTTGAGGAATCGATGAATGATTCCTATGAAAAAAACAAAAATCTACAAGGAGAAGGTTAAATCTTTTCATGACAAGTCCATAAACTGGAAACACTTCATTCCGGGTCAAAAGGTTCTTCTTTATCATTCACGTTTAAAACTTTTTCCCGAAAAGTTAAGATCCCGATGGAATGGACCTTTTGTTGTTGTGAAAGTTTTTGAAAATCTAGCCGTTAAGATCCGGAGCATCGAAACCGGACAAGTTTTCAAAGTCAATGGACACCGCTTGAAACCCTTTTATGAAGGTTTCAATGCGGACGCTCTAGATGACATCCATTTGGATGTCCCGGATTATTAAGTTTGACTTGGCATTAAGTCTTGGCAAAGACGTTAAATAAATGCATTTTTTTTGTAAAGCATTATGCTTTCGTGATTTCAAAATACAAATAAATATTTTCGAAATATAAAGTTTACGTTTGCGTAACAAATGTCTTTTGAAATCATGTTGAATGCCCGTGAGAAATTCTCGTTTTATCACGCCTACTTTGAATCCGGGTTTGCTGAGTTTGAATTTAAATAAGAATAATATTTTGGGAAGTCTTTGATTTTTGAGTGCAGGTGCAGGTCTGCGTGGGCCGCGTGTAACGTAGGTCTGGCCGCGTGAAAGAATCTGCCATGAATCTAAAAATTCCAGAATGCTTTACGCGGCACGCGTTGGCTTTCGCGTGGCCCGCGTGAGTTTGCGTGGCCATGTGGTCTTGTTTTTGCCCGCGTATAGGATTTGCAACAAATTCCAGAATGCTTTACGCGGCCCGTGTGGATTTTTACGTGGCCCGCGTGGTTAGATAACCACAAGTCAGTATTTAATTCATAATACTGATTTATAATACATAATACATGCATTCATACATTACATGTTAAATAATCATGTATAACTATCATGTATACCAAATCATAGTTTGATCTTTAGG
Organism: Pulicaria dysenterica; assembly: GCA_947179395.2. NCBI lineage: Eukaryota > Viridiplantae > Streptophyta > Magnoliopsida > Asterales > Asteraceae > Pulicaria > Pulicaria dysenterica. The sequence goes on from OX359296.1 coordinate 59,648,536, forward strand.
AATAACTCCTAAATCCCAGATTCTGATAAAATCCATTTCTGATCAAAGTCGGATTCCGAGTGATTGACAAATCCCGATAATAACCCAAATCCGAGAATAGGCACAATCCGAGAAAAGGCAAAATCCGATCAATGGTAATTCCGATTAACACCAAATCCGATAAAAGGCACAATCCGGTAAAATACACAATCCGAGAACATGCACAATCCGATAAACTGTCCAATTCAGATAAAAGTGTTAGGGCATTTATCATATCCCGATAGAATGTCCAATACCGAGAAAACATACAATCCCGATAGAATCAAATCCGAGAATAATGTTAAGGCTACAGTTCATCTTTATCGGTATTCAATACAACCCTATCAATTTGCTCGGATTCATCATCATTCCGAGAATATTCTATCGGATTTCATCAATACCGATACATTCATACTCCAAATCCGATAGATTCATGTGTTCATGCATAAAATCTATTTCTAACTTAAATCTTACTGATTTCATGCATACAAGTTATATAGGTTTCCAGAAATCATCCAACTCATACAAACAACATGTATAGATCATAATTTCTAACATGCATACATCCTAATTCATCAAATCATCAAGAATCAATCGGTATTCAATTATATATATCAAAACCGAATATATTAACAAACAACCAACTATAAATCAGTGTTCTAACCTTAAGATGATATCAATTACTCAACTAAAAGGCAAGCAAGTTAGAAGCTCGAATTCTTTCTTTTCTTTTCTTTTTTTCTTCTTCTCGGCCGAGGGTTCACAAGAACACACACACACACCCACACTTATATATTTTCACAAGCAATGAAGTATGGAGGAGGAGTGGGTGGCTATACCCACCAAACCGGCCACACCCCCCATACCCACTCAATATTAAATTAATATAAATATTTACCTTAAATAATAAAACAAAATAATATCACAAATTATTATCAAATAACACATTTCTACAAATAATTCACATAAACAGTTAAATTTCTAGATTAATTAATTAATTACCTTAATTAATCTAGGCAGGTCGAGAGGGTGTTACAAATCTACCCCCCTAAGAAGATTTCATCCTCGGAATCTCATCGCGCTCAAACAAGGAAGGATACCGGCTTCTCATCTCTGCTTCCGACTCCCAAATCAAGTCTGAACCCAAACTATGTTTCCACTTAACCAAAACCATGGGTATCTGTTTCTTTCTCAATTTTGTGACTTTACGATCCAGTAGTTCAATCGGTTCCTCAATAAGTTTCTGGTTAATATCCACACGAAGATCCTGTATTGGTAGAACCTGTGTCTGGTCCTCTACATTACACTTGCGCAGATAACATATATTGAATGTATCATGAATACCCGCTAATTCATCGGGAAGATCCAATGCAACAGCCTGATCATTAACCACTCGTTTGATTCTGAAAGGACCAATGTAACGGGGAGCCAAATTCCCGTGTTTCCCAAAACGAATCACACCCTTCCACGGAGAGACTTTTAAATAAACCCTTTCTCCCTCCACAAAAGACACCGGTCGACGACGCGGATCTGCATACATTTTCTGTCTATCCCTTGCAGCTTTTAATTTCTCACGAGCAATTGCAATCTTATCAGATGTCATCTGTACAATATCAGGCCCTGCAAATTGCTTTTCCCCAGCTTCTAACCAACAAGTTGGAGTTCTACATGGACGACCATATAACATCTCATATGGGGGCATACCAATACTATAATGGTAAGAGTTGTTGTAAGTAAACTCCACCAGTGGTAGATATGAATCCCAAGAACCTCCAAATTCCAACACACATGCCCGAAGCATATCTTCTAAAGTTTGAATGGTTCTCTCTGATTGACCATCTGTCTGTGGATGATAAGCTGTACTCAGATTTACCCTGGACCCCAATTCCTGTTGCAGTCTGTTCCAGAAGTTAGACACAAACCTCGAATCCCGATCTGAAACAATGGACAATGGAATTCCATGTCTTGATACAATTTCATCTATGTACAGTTGTGCTAGCTTACTCAAAGGAGCAGTTTCAGCAGTAGCAAGGAAGTGTGCACTTTTGGTTAATCTGTCAAATATTACCCAAATCATATCATGACCTTTTTGAGTTCGTGGAAGTTTAGTTACAAAATCCATCGTAATGTGATCCCACTTCCACTCAGGTATATCCAATTGTTTCAATGATCCATACGGTTTCTGATGTTCAGCTTTAACTCGCGGACAAATGTGACATGTCCCAACAAATTTGGCAATATCTGTTTTCATTGTCGGCCACCAATAACGGGTCTTCAAATCACAATACATCTTTGTACTACCCGGATGTATTGACAATCTAGACTTATGAGCCTCATCTAGAATTAATTCCCTCAAGCTACCAAATTTCGGTACCCACACGCGCTTATGATAAGCCTTCAAACCACGCGAATCAGTAGTTAATTCAGGTTGTCGCTTAACCATCAGTTCATCCTTCAGATTCTCATCTTTCAAAGCTACAAATTGTGCAGCCACAAGTTGATCCACTAAATCAGAATTAATCTCTAATCGCATAAATTTTACAGTAGCGGAAGATCCCTTCCGACTGAGTGCATCTGCAACTGCATTAGCTTTACCCGGATGATACTGAATGTCACAATCGTAATCCTTGATCAATTCTAACCACCGACGTTGTCTCGTATTCAGTTCTTTCTGTGTAAACACATACTGAAGACTTTTGTGATCAGTGCAAATCGTGCACTTTGTTCCATACAGATAATGTCTCCACAGTTTCAAAGCAAATACCACAGCTGCTAACTCCAAATCATGAGTCGGGTAATTTCTTTCATTTGGTTTCAACTGTCTCGAAGCATACGCAATTACTGTACCTCTCTGCATCAAAACACAACCCAACCCGGCGTGAGAAACATCACAGTATACAACAAAATCCTCTGAACCCTCAGGCAAAGAAAGGACAGGAGCCTGACACAACAACTGTTTCAACATCTGGAAAGCATCTTCCTGAGATGAACCCCACTGAAAAAGAACATCTTTCCGAGTCAACTTAGTCAACGGACCAGCGATCTTATAAAAATCTTTGATAAACCTGCGATAATAACCCGCCAAACCCAGAAAACTCTTTATCTCAGTTGGTCTTTTCGGCGCACTCCAGGTCATTACTGCTTCAATCTTGGACGGATCCACTTTGATACCATCTTGACAAATTACTTCACGTAACCAGAATTCACATTTTGAAAACTTGGCATACTACTTGTGTTGTTTGAGAATCTCCAAAACCTGTCTCAAATGTTGATCGTGCTCTTCCTCTGTCTTCGAATACACCAAAAGGTCGTCGATAAGCACAATAACAAATTTATCTAAGAAAGTTCTGCACACGCGATTCATCATATCCATAAATACTGCAGGAGCATTTGTCAAACCAAACGGCATCACAAGAAATTCGTAGTGACCATAACGAGTACGAAAAGCAGTCTTAGGTATATCCTCTTCTGCTACCCTGACCTGATGATATCCTGATCTCAAATCTATCTTTGAGAAATAAGAAGCCCCTTGTAGTTGATCAAACAAGTCATCGATTCTAGGCAACGGATACTTATTCTTGATGGTTCTCTTGTTCAGATCTCTGTAGTCAATACACATGTGAAGAGTTCCATCCTTCTTCTTTACAAATAAAACTGTTGCACCCCATTGCGAAGAACTCGAACGAATAAATCCCTTGTCAAGTAACTCTTGAATCTGTGACATCATCTCTCGGATTTCCGAAGGAGCCAAACGATACGGAGCTTTTGCAATCGGTGTAGTACCCGACACCAATTCTATCTTATACTCAACATCCCGCACAGGTGGTAACCCTGGAAAATCATCCGGAAACACTTTTGGATATTCGGAGGCAACACGAACACTGGTAACAGGTCGCTTCTCCTTCTTCACATCAACGGTGTAAGCCAGAAAATATGCACACCCTTTGGCTAGAGATTTTCTAGCCTTCATATACGAGATGATTGGAAAAGAAGATCGAGATCTATCCCCACGAGCCACGACATGCGACTCGTCAGCCAAAGGAATAGTAATCAGTTTCTTATGACACTGGATACTAACCCAATAGAGACTTAACCAATCCATGCCTAGTACTAAGTCAAACCCCGGTATAGGCATCAGCAAACAGTCTACAGGCAAACTAGTACCATCAATGTCTATCGACACCCCAGTCACAAAAGAAGTTACAGGAACTATCTTACCATCTGCTATCTCTACTTCTAAAGGAGTAGTAATCACAGAAGCAGGTAGTTTCAATTTATCACACAAAGATACTGATATAAAAGATCTATTTGCACCAAAGTCAAATAACACACGGGCAGGCACAGAATTTACAATAAACATACCCGTGATCACATCACTGTCTTCCGCAGCCTCTGTAACAGTCATCTTGAAGGCTATTCCTTCCGCAGAAGGTGCAACCTTTCTCTTCTGACCTACAGAAGACGATCCCCCGACATTGCCTACCCCTTGCCCCGTCCCCTTTGACCTCGGTTTTGTGCATGCTCCAGCTCTATGACCCTCTTCGTGACAATTCCAACAAACATTTGGTTTAAACCGACAGACTGATGGTTCATGGCCAAATCCACCACAACGCAAACATCGCTTCGTCTGTGTGCAAGGACCAGTATGACTAGCATTGCAGGGTTTACACCAAGGCTTGTTCTGATATACTCCCAAATTCTTCGATTTTTGATCACCCCAGTTCTGATTGTTCTTCCACTTGCCTTTGTTTCCAATCTGATTTCCACCGGACTTGTGAGACGACCCTTTCTCACGATTCATTCTTTCTCGAGCCCTTACGTCACCTTCTGCAGCCCGAGCAACAGTAAATGCCTGTATCAACGATGTTTCCATCCGGGTGTTACCCCGATACTCAGGCAACAGGGCTTGAACGTAATGATCTATCTGTGATGGTTCATCTGGTACCCACTGCTTAGCAAATCTCAGCTTTTCGTTAAACTTCGTAATCAGCTCATCATCCGACATCTTATCATCCTGAGCTAGGTCCATAAATTCTCGCTTTACCTTGGCCAAATCGTAGGTATTGCAGAACTGTTCACAGAACTTGGCTTGAAATTGATCCCAGGTCACATAATTCACAACCTCCCTGGATAGATGAGCAGTTAGAGAATCCCACCAGGTAACAGCTTGACCCTTCAACCTCCGAGTTGCAAAACTAACCCTATCGGATTCCTCACAATTGCAGGCATCTAAAGCCTTCACCATCTCCCTTAACCAGTTCAAAGTATCACTTGGATTTGAGCTTCCAGAATACTCAGGTGGTTGGCAACCTATGAAATCCTTGTATTGCCCTTTCGGTTTAAAGCCTCCTTGAGTTGGGTACCAAGGAATGAAAAAGTTCTGCTGTTGTGTTTGGTGCTGTTGTTGGGGTTGTGATACAGGTGGTATAGTAACGAATGGTAAAGAACCAAATGGTGTTGACACTGTATTGAAAGGTGCAGCAGAGTAAACAGGAGGTGGTATCGACTTAGTAAATACAACTGACTCTCAAGGCATATGAGTGGTCTGAGTTTGATGAGAGGACTGAGTCTGATGTTGCTGCTGTTCCAACTCCTGAACCCGATCTCTTAAACTTTGCAGAGTGTCTTCCAATTGCAGTACATAATCCTGCTGATCAGATTCACCATTATGTGAATTACCAGCTCTGTTGTGTTGCTCATTTTCTACGATGGAGGATTGATTGTTTCTTCTGGGGGACGCAGGGGTAGTTGTCTGGTTCACGTTATCAGCCATTTATGTTCTATTCACAGCATCTCACCAGTTGTTAGATATAATCCGTTAGTATAAACACACTAACCACCCTCAAAGCTACACTACTAATTACCCACCCTGGGAATACTGGACAGACCAGAGCCTCGGTTCGAGTATTACACAAATCATTCATGCAATTCCTCAAACCAGGGCTCTGATACCAATTTGTAACACTGTACTTTTAAATTAACAATAAACCGCGTGTGAAAGCTAATTACATATAAATAGATTTAAAATCCAAAAGATATACAAATTTGACTGGTTAACATTTACAAAATATCCATTACAGTGTTAGTTACAAAATAGGCTCTAACAAAAATCTTTGACATCAGAGTAATGGTCGGTCCAAAGCCCCAGTCTTCACTATCTACAAACTCACCGCGGAGTATCTGCAAAACAGTCTAGTGGGGAATTAGCACAAAGCTAAGTGAGGGAACCAATATCTAATCATACACAAGGAAAACATGCCTAAACCCAAATAGCTCATGAATCCCAGGAGAATCGGCGGTGTTGCAACCACCTACAACCAAGGTCGGCCAAAACCAAGGTTTACCGATAGCCCTGCTGTAACACCGCGTTTTTGAAAACCAGATTTTTCATTTTAAAATAGTAATTCAAGAATTCAAACTGCGTGGATCTGTTTGTAAACTCAAATTATACCAAACCTGTTTTTCAAAATATCATAAACAGCGGAAAACATTCGAAGTGGCTATAATTACAACCAAAATTAGCCACGATACATAAAGTACTATTGGTGTTACCGAAATTGTCCACCGACCATCATAAACAAATATATACAAACAGAGTAAAGACAAGTGTTCCTTCAAAAGCATATGATAAACCATCAAGTACCCTAGCTCACGCGCCTAAGTACCACCTGCAAACATGGGGAGAGTATCTGTTAGCTATTTAAAGCTAGTGAGCATAAGATAACATAATCGGTAATATAAACATATCACATATCAATATATCAAACAGTGCTATCCTAGCATCTCGAGATGAGCTGGCACAATTAGAAGGAAGCATAATCTTGTAGGGTAGCGAGCCCAGCTCAACACTCCTAACTGGGGAAACCAGACACATCAACCGTGCGGGTGGGTGAGCGGGTAGCGGTCCACCGTTGCGTTATGAAGTCATCGACTCCATGGGGTACAGCGGGTAACTGATCCCCTAATCGCACGAGGAACATTGGGTTAGCCAAACCCTAAATACCTAACCAGGTACCGTTGACGCTATCATCGACCCGTAGGCCTCAAGGCATCCCAGACCGTAGTTTGGCCTCGATCAAGGACTATAAACAGCCCCCATATCTCAGATCCGTTCACAAACACAAATCTGACCCATTCTGGGCCTCATAGCGCGCATATCATAACCATATAATATCCATGGTTCAATTCATACATGCTTCTTGCATAAACATAATCATATCATAAATCTTGATTCAATTGCTACGTGTGTCATGCATAAACATAGCATACAACAAGGGTAATTACATTTCATGGAATTACTTATACATATTGATAATATGTAATACGGTTATATTAATTCTTATGTTATCCTATACTCACCTGAGAGGCTAGAGGCTATAATAAACAAATATCGTGATCGTCGCATTCTTCGGAGTCGTACGGTTCACCTATAAGATAATACTTATGTTTAGTCACTTCACACAAGTACATAACTAATATAACTAATATGAATCCCCTAATAATGCCACTAGACTGTTTAGAATCCTAAACGAGCATCCCGTACGATAAAACGTCGAAAAACAGCAAACAAACAACGTACTGTGGCTGGACAGGCCCCATGCGATCGCAAGGGAGGGCCATGCGATCGCAAGGCACCCTATGCGATCGCAAGGGAATGTTATGCGATCGCAAGCACCCTCCTGCAGTGCAGTTACGAGTTCCAGCCCCTGTTTTGGCCATTTTCTCACCCCAAACTCAGTTCCAGCATAACCAATTAACTATCCAGTGTTGGTATAAGATCCAAGGCATCAAAACAAGTCTAGAAACATACCATTAACAAATTCTAATCAAAGATTCAAGGTTTGGGATCAAAATCTCCATTTTTGACCCATTTGGTGATTTTTATGAAATCTAATTCAAATCATCATTTTAATTCAAGATTATGATTCCTATATGCTTAGAAATCATGTAGAAACAGATTGGAATACATGAATTCAATTATTGATAGCTAATTTGAATTTTGCCATTTTGACCTAAAACTCAAGAACACAAGATGAAGAAGATGAACTTACAAAGAGAAAGGAGCTGATGATTCTTGGATTATGAACAGATTATAAGCTTGAATTTGCAGTTGGAATTGATCTTGTAACTTCTCCCCTTTGATTTCTCCTTCACAAGTTCAAGAACAGGAAATGATAGAGTGTTAAGTGTGGGTTTGTTGTGTACGTATGTGTCTGTGTGTTTGAGAAGGGGAGAGACCGACTTGGTCTCAATAATATCCACATGGGGTATTTTGCTCCCCTTTTCAACTTACAAGTTAATACTCGTTTACCCGTTTCAACTAACGGGGATGTTTCCGAAATCCTTATTCAAAACCGTTTAATATTTTATTAAACTTATCTATTTTTGTTAATATTTTAATATCACCACTTTTCTATTATTTTCATAATAATTTAATATTAATTTAATTAAACAACTCTAATATCCGTTACTAAACTCGAGATTAGAACGTACCGAGAGTATAGACGACTAGGACCATTTGAGGATGTTACACCTGCTAACATGGATAACAATACCAGCCTTCTTGTGTACAACAAATGTACCACAAGATCTGATACGGTAAATCCGCAAGCAACAGGCCCAGACTAAATCTGATCTCCAAATAACATGTATATACAATCCAAACAAGAGCATTCCAAATAGGATATCATATCCTGTATATCAATAGATATAAATCCACTCACCACAGTCAGCACTGGAGCACACTCGGTGGTCTAGTTCACTGAGTCTTCTCAGTTCCTGAGATTAGATAACCACAAGTCAGTATTTAATTCATAATACTGATTTATAATACATAATACATGCATTCATATATTACATGTTAAATAATCATGTATAACTATCATGTATACCAAATCATAGTTTGATCTTTAGGAATAACTCCTAAATCCCAAATTCCGATAAAATCCATTTCTGATCAAAGTCGGATTCCGAGTGATTGACAAATCCCGATAATAACCCAAATCCGAGAATAGGCAAAATCCGAGAAAAGGCAAAATCCGATCAATGGTAATTCCGATTAACACCAAACCCGATAAAAGGCACAATCCGGTAAAATACACAATCCGAGAACATGCACAATCCGATAAACTGTCCAATTCCGATAAAAGTGTTAGGGCATTTATCATATCCCGATAGAATGTCCAATACCGAGAAAACATACAATCCCGATAGAATCAAATCCGAGAATAATGTTAAGGCTACAGTTCATCTTTATCGGTATTCAATACAACCCTATCAATTTGCTCGGATTCATCATCATTCCGAGAATATTCTATCGGATTTCATCAATACCGATACATTCATACTCCAAATCCGATAGATTCATGTGTTCATGCATAAAATCTATTTCTAACTTAAATCTTACTGATTTCTTGCATACAAGTTATATAGGTTTCCAGAAATCATCCAACTCATTAAAACAACATGTATAGATCATAATTTCTGACATGCATACATCCTAATTCGTCAAATCATCAAGAATCAATCGGAATTCAATTATATATATCAAAACCGAATATATTAACAAACAACCAACTATAAATCAGTGTTCTAACCTTAAGATGATATCAATTACTCAACTAAAAGGCAAGCAAGTTAGAAGCTCAATTTCTTTCTTTTCTTTTCTTTTTTTCTTCTTCTCGGCCGAGGGTTCACAAAAACACACACACACCCACACTTATATATTTTCACAAGCAATGAAGTATGGAGGAGGAGTGGGTGGCTATACCCACCAAACCGGCCACACCCCCCCCCCCCCCCCCCCCCATACCCACTCAATATTAAATTAATATAAATATTTACCTTAAATAATAAAACAAAATAATATCACAAATTATTATCAAATAACACATTTCTACAAATAATTCACATAAACAATTAAATTTTCAGATTAATTAATTAATTACCTTAATTAATCTAGGCCGGTCGAGAGGGTGTTACATCCCGTGAGTACTCTATAATTTTGTGTAATCGGTTAGGATGTATTTGTGCTACAGACTTTGCTTTAGAACTCGAATATAGATAGCAGCTTTCATAAGGGTTCTTTTCGTTTATCTCGCCTCTTTTGCGAGTGTTGTTGTCTTAGATTATTGTAGTCTTCGTTTTATTAGTTCTTTCTTCGTGATTTTACTCGTCCTATTTGCGAGGTATTATGTGACTTATCTTTGTCATGTGTTAGTATATGTTATGTCTTAGGGTCACACTCTCGTCTTATTTTGACCCGTTTGATTTTACACCATTTAGTGATTTTCTTTTCTCCACTTGAGTATGTATTATTTATGGTTAAATTTCAGAAATTGTTGCGGGTAATATTCTGTTAAAAAAAATTAAAAAAAAAAAAAAAATAAAAATAAAATAAAATAAAAAAAAGAAAAGAAAAGAACAGAATATTACCTTAGTTATTATGACTTGATTTATATAAAAGTTGTTGTAGAACAACATAAAAAAATAGAAAGAAACAATCGTTTGGTTATATTATCTTTTTGTAGACTTGCACGAGTAAATGTGTATAAGTCTTTGTTTTTGCTTAGTCATGTGACCGTCACATATATGTGGACACTTTTGTCTCTTCTCCTGTCACGCGTTGGATGTCAATAAATAGCTTCGTTAGTCCACATTTAGTATTGCTCGAGTGGTATTTTTGTGTCTTCTTTATGTTTAGTACCCTTATGCAAGGTTTTGTCTTTGAGAGTTTTGTTGCAAAGTCAAATTAGCCTTAGCCATTCTTATACCAATGCCCGAGCGCACCTCACTATAAAACGAGAGCAAGCCTAATGTGAGGAAATCATACATCTTTTGTGATAAGAGTGCATACACGAGTGTTTGTATAATTGTGAGCCCGCCCTTTGGATTGTGCCATGTTTGTCGTGCTTAGGTGTAAAATGTATAGGTCATGCTTATGCTTTATTTCTACCGCTTTCGTGATATTTCCTAACATGTGGTTGTTCCTAATTGTGATCTTTAGTTTTGAAAATGGACCTGATGTGATATGCAATGAGTTCAAGTTACCTACTTTAATTATGTTGGAATATCTTGGTTTGCTACTTAGGATGCTCATTCTTTTTCTCTTTTGTGTTTTGATCATTCCCGACTTATTATTTTTCTTGTTTTCCTTGAGGACAAGGAAAGGTTTAAGCTTAGGGTGATTTGATAGGTTATTTTATTTACTTCTTTTAATAGTTTATTTTAGCATTTTAGTTGTTTTACATTTGTATCATATTGCATTTGTCTTTCTTTTATTCATTTTGGCCTATTTCGGGTACTCTCTAGTCTTCATGTTTAATTTCAGATTTTTAGAAGACTTTTTGTGGAGCGGGTGTTGATCGGGTGTCTCTTGGGCTAAACATTTGGAGCAAGAAGCAATGGAGGATTATGTGTACATGCTTGGGCTTAAATAATATAATTTTTGGGCTTTAAAAATCGGGTTTGATAGATGGAAGAAGAGTGTGAGAGTTGGATTTCATTTTGGGCCAACGTTTAAAATTCCAGACTGCCCCATGCGACCAGAGTAAGGTTTCACGCGGCCCGCGTGGGGCCTGCAGGGTCAAAATTGTCCTTTTACATTTTGACAACTATTTTAAGGGGAAAACGGGGGAAAGACCCAGATCTTCATCTGCACGATTCTGGACAGCAAAGGGGGCGATTTTTATGGTTTTTCAAGCTTCTTTCAAGATCTCTTCCATATTGTTCTTCCATATTAATGTTTGGTACAATTATTTACTTCCATTTTGCTTTAGTTATGTGTAGCTAAGCTCCATTTTGGTTGACATTGGTGATTCCTTGAACATTTAGTTAGGGTTTTGAAAGGATTTATGAACTTGTTCTTGAAGTTTATGAATATGATTCCTAGTTTAATTCTTGTTTCATTCTTATTTTTGTATGTCATGAATGCAAGTATTTGGATGATTCATGTTAGTTGTTTTCTTGATTACGTAATAGATCTTCAAAACAACAAGTAACAAGTGGTTTCATGAATGTTTATGCATCTCTCAAACCATGGAAATGTATTCTCCAAACTTTTGGATTGCATAATTAATCAAATCTCAAACCCCCCTTATTTTACTTTATTGTTGTTACTAAATCATCTAAACTTTTGGATTGCATAGAAAATTGAATTGAGCCAGTCTCCGTGGATTCGATCCCTTTACCACTTTACACTATTATTTGTGTTAGAATATTGGGTTATTTGTTTGTTGTCCTCGACAACCACCAAATTTTGAATTCATAGGTTTGTATAATGACATAATTAGTCCCTAAAATTAACAAGTTTAAAAATGGCAACTTCTACCCCTCAACTTTATAAACACATAAAACATAAAAAGGGAAGTTACCAATCACATAAACTCTTAACAGTATAAGTATGAATATAAACATTCAAACCTTTGGGCGTTGCAAATTATAATATTTAATTATTGAAAAAAGGGTATCTGGCGAATTCCCTAACCTAAAAATCATGGCCTTTCTTTCTTTTTCCATCTTTGTCTCGTCCAGCTGCAAAAATGATAACATTTTCATTGAAAATGATAAAAATTGTAGTCGAAAATGATAACATTTTTCAGATTCCCGATGAAAACGATAAAAATAGACTCATTTGGAGCTGAAAATGATATAAATACACATGTTTTTGCCGAAAACGATATAAAAACATTTCTTCCAATTGAAAATGATATAACAACCGAAATGATAGAAATTCAGATGATTCAAAATGATAACATTTTGGTATCATAATGGTTTGCATTTTCAAAATAAAACTTTTAGAAATATGGATAGAGTGATTTTGATTGAAAGATAACTAAAAAATGAGTAGATTTGTATGGTTTTTTTTTTGTTGAAAATATCAAAATTAATATAGTTATGGTAATTTAAAGATTGAATTATATATGTAAGGGTAATATATGAAATATAGTTTTAAAATTGACTTTCATCACTTTTCACGTGTGAACATATGTAGATCACCACAATTTCATTTTATATTTAAACAATTACATAAAACATTACCTCCCAAAGTTTAAATTTTTCATAACTAATTAAGTTTATAGAATTTAAATAAAAAAATTATACCAAAATACTAGTTTTTAAATCCTTTTAAAACAAGACCACTCTTTCCATATTTCTGAAATTTTATTTTGAAAATGCAATTCAAGTGAAGATGATAACAAAAATGACACATCTAAGACATTTGGTGCTTGAATTTTGTTCCTTCACAAATCAGGTGTTTGAATTTTGTTTCACGTTAGTTCATCTTTGGGTTTGGGCTTTAGCATTAGTAGTTTTTGTTAGGCCTTGATAACAAGTGATTCAAGTATAATGTAGGATAATGAAGGATTGCATATGTAGAACTAGAGAGAAAGTGTATTTACACCATGAAAACACCTAGTTCTTTATTTCAATTATAAGCAAAACCTTAGCTATTACAATAGTCATATCCCTATATATACTCCATGAGTTTATTACATAGAAGCTCTTATTACATAGAAGCTCCTATTTCTATACAATTTATGAATTTACATTCTCCCCCTTTGTATTGAAATAGGAGTGTACACGCCAGTAACATAAGTCTTCCTTAGATTATATAAGCAGTTTTGGATGTAGCGTCCCACCAAATACATCAGTCTGGAACAATGTTTAATCTTGAGCATCTGACAGCGGAAGCATAAACACTTTTGATGTGTTGGGAAGAATCTTCTTTTTGTCTCCCCCTAGAATGTAGCTCAGATTGTTCACATGTCTTCATATGATAGATCTTTACTCCCCCTAGACATGACATAGACTGATGATCTCTTCCCCATGAGTAAACACAATGATTTTATCAATAAAAACATTCAAACTCCCCCTCAACAACTGAATATCGTCAACAATGTAAAATTTCTTCACTTTTTATCTCCCCCTCATGATAATTATGATTTATCATGAGCATCATGCACAAAAGTCATCAACATGAGATTCAGTTGCAAAAACATGGAAGAGGGGTGGGGAGCATCCTACAATGAATAGATACTTGAACCACTCTTGATCGTTGAGGAGTGTTAATGATTTGATCTGTATTCTTGAAGATTTATAACTCTGTGTTGGATGTAATCTGATATTTGAGATTGATGTTGTCAAGTAAGTATCCCAATACCGTGTAATCAACCTTGATCAGATCACCGCAAGTCACAAAAAGATTTTGGAGGACATATGGGTGCAAATGAACTTGGGTACAAATAGGTGGGTAGGTGACTTTGATATAATAATCAGTGAGTCGGATTCATCCTTATTCAAGAGCACCAAAAGATTGATATGCAATGTGCATTCGCATGTAATACAAAATCTTCTCATAAACCTGAAGCAATTTGATGTAGGTCAATCCTTCAAACAATTTCACCAACACTGTGATCTGGGTCTTTAAAAATGATTGATAAAAGATAACCAAGATCCAAAAGAAACAAGGGATGGATGGCCAAAATCTGGTTTTGAGACCAAAAATTGGTGACACTAAGAAAGAAGAACCAAAAATCAGTTAGGAAATGCCAGGATGACTAGACATAAGGGTACTAGACATTTAACACCTGCTTCACGGGAAAACAGAATATGACCCAAATCTAGGAACATCAGAATGATAACTGAAACTTTGAGAACTCCTGACTCAGCCAAAAAATCCAAACACTTGTCTTAGGAATCAAGGTGGCAAGATAAAACAATCACAACGACTACGGGGGTTCGGGGGCAGCGCCCCTGATAGCGGGGTCCAAAGGGTGGTGATGTGCTAAAAGCGTACCAGTTTTTTATTTATAAAAACCCTATTTATTTACGTACGACTATGACACAAAATAGGCAAGTGAACCTAATCGTATAATAGTATAAAAAATAAGTACGGGTGTCGAACTCAAGGGGAACGGGTATGATTTGATAAAATTATATTAATTTAAATATTAAACTAACTAAACTACTTGCAATAAAATAAGGGGGATTTTATGAATATGTGAGCTTTCAAACAACTAACACTACCAACTACCCAAGAAAATACCTAAAGTAAACCAAAGAAACAAGAGAGTGATAAAGCAAGGAACTTGGAAATTAAATAATATAATGAAGACTTCCCTCCCTAGATTCGATTTCACCTTTCTCCAAGTTGATTAAATTCAAGAGATTGTGTGCTAATTACAATAAAGACCAATCATCGATTCCTAAATTGATTAGACTCTTGTTCCGAAAATCTAACCCTATAATTGTACTCATTAACAATCCTTATGGTCAAAGGATTAATTAACTCGTACAATTAGCCAATTAAATTCGATTCATGAAAATCTTTAATCCAAATGATTTGTTAATAAACAAAACATGAAACCAACATACAAAAGTCATTATATGTTGAACCACATGTGAAAGAACCAATTTTTAGTTGTCTAACCTATGATTGATCAACCACTAGTCTAGATTATCTAATGATCATAGATAATAAAAATCCAAGTTAAACTTAAATAGAATGATAATCTAATTTAACAAAAACTCAGATTGTAAACAACCAAAATCATAATTTAAAACATGGATTGTAATAAGACATTCATGACATAAACGAGATTAAAAAGCACACAACTTTAAATCAACTTGTCATTAGGTTCATCTCCTCTAGGGAGGAAAACATAGATCTAGCCTAGCATGATCATACTAAACAAGAACAATGATGACAAAGAATGAAAAAACCGTAATAGCCGAATGAATCCAAGTCTTCATCTTCAAAACAGTATCCAATCTCAAGTCCTCCTCAAAACCGTCGCATGATATTTTTCTTCTTGTTCGTCGACTGCCGCCCGAAACAATAATATCCATCTCCTCTCGTAGCCGCCGTTTCCAAAATATATAAATATATCTTAATAACCTCTATTCCCGTTCACCTGCTGCCCTCGTTATAATTTAATGGCCCAAAATCATGTTGGGCTTTTCCCTTGAAATTAATCACCAGGCTCCATACGAATTTACGAAATGCATAAATAAAAACCCTTTTATTTCTTTTTCTCCAGCTACATGATATTCCCTTTTGTTTTGGGCTTCACAATTAATTAGCATGGCAGCCTCATGATTTTTTTATATATATCTATACCTCAACTAATCGTGACTTGACAAAAGCCCATATATGTTTCCCTTTTCTTTAAGCTGCAGCTCTCGGCCCACATTGAACAGAATCACGGCTCAATTTTAAAAAACAAGCTTACTATCATTGTAGCCCCTTTTGTCTAGTTTTCGTAGTTTTTTGAATCACCTCGTTTCGAGTTCGTATGAATGAGATATGATCCAAATATTGAAGAGGTGTCAAAGCTACCACTTTCTCTTTTCTTCATCATTTCTCATCAAATTTTCTATTTCTTCTCCAAATGGCCCTACAACACAAATTAAAACAAATTAAGTATATAATTAAGCAAATTCATCGTAATTATGCAATCAAAGTATGAGATATCGGATATAAATAATATGCATATTTTAGGCCATATCAGGTGGCAACCCCTGGCGGGGTCCAAGGTGTAACACCCCCGGTCAAGGCGCTTACCGATCTCATACCGGCGCTACCACCTACCGGGCATGTCAGGTCTGCAGCCCAATACACCCCAACCCTTCCCTCTGATCTTATACCAGAGTAGGTTGTTGGTGAGACTAGAACCCAAGACCTCACCCTTTAATACCACTTCTTCCAGAGTGATATCACCAATTGAGCTGCAAAAAAGTGCACTTTTTTGTAACACCCGGCCGGCGCCTACCGAACTCTATCGGCGTTACCAACTCCGGCGTGTCAGGTCTGCAGCCCAATACACCCCAACCCTTCCCTCTGATCATTATCCAGAGTAGGTTGTTGCCATGGTTTGAACCCATGACCTTTTATACCACTCCTTTCCAGAGTTATATCACCAATTGAGCTGCAGCTCAATTGGTGATATCACTCTGGAAAGGAGTGGTATAAAAGGTCATGGGTTCAAACCATGGCAACAACCTACTCTGGATAATGATCAGAGAGAAGGGTTGGGGTGTATTGGGTGAAGGGTTTTGTAGGGCATAAAAACAAATCATAAAAGATGCACAGCGGAAATAAATAAAACCCCCTCCAGTGATCTTATCTAACTCGTACAGAAACTAAAAGACAAGTAGAGGATTAAAAGTTATACCTTTCAGCAGTAATCTTGAAAATTCAATCCAGATAGCTAAAGGTAGAACACCGCTACTGCACCACCTTGAACTGGCTGTTAGACCGCCCGAGGATATCACCAAACCTCAACACGCAAGTCGTGCGTGTGTGTGCGCCGTCGAACCTCGAACCGAGAACCCCTCGGGTTCTTTGTTTTGCCGTCGACAATAAGAGAGAGAGAGAAGGATAGGGGGCTAGGGTAATTGGTGTGCTCTAGACTGCGGGTTTTTCTTGTTATAAAATCTTGTGACACAACCTCGTTTTAAATTTATAAAAACGATGTTACTAAGCAGATACTACACACGACTCAGGCAAGTATAACCTGGTCAATAGTAGTATAGACTCGGTAAGACCGGACATCGTTCCACCAGGACAGGAAGCTACCAATACTTAAGTCTCATTGTTGTTTGATCAGCAGAATTAATATTAAAGCAGGTAACAGAATGAACTAAATTAATCAAGAACTACAGTAACTAACACAGATTAACACCGAAGGCAAACAGCAGGATAACAGATCACTTAGGCTTTCGAATCATCGAGACTAATCATGGCAATAACACAATACAACACATAATATGAAGACTTGAATAAATTGAGCGCATAACATGCTGTTCTAATACTCAACAAAACCACATTATCATACAAGAATCATCACTCGAGTTATCAAGACTCAGATTCAACACTTAAACATGATTAAGCAAGTAACGGCATATCAGAATTCAACAACAGATCCACAAGATCGCGTCAAATCAGACTATTGAATATACATCTTTTCAAATGATATATCCAGTAATCCTCATAACCCAAAAAGGTGTTAAAGCAGTTAAATAAGTTAAAACAAGCAAAAACAGCACACTATGGTAAAAATGCCTCCTACGGCCGTATGAATTTCTTCCTACGGTCGTAGGAGGTTCACTGTCCTACGGTCGTAGGAATTTCTTCCTGCGGCCGTAGGAACCAGTACGACAGAACAGTTTAATCTAACATAAAGGCATTCAACAACAAATCACAATCTAAACTTTAATCTCAGATCATAAACACATGTAAAGTGGTACAATGGGGTCACAAACTCCTCTAAACTCAAACCTCACAATTAAGGGATTTTAATATTTAGCCACATGATTACTAAAGATATGAACATGTTAAACCTACAATTTCTAGTATAGCTAACACTTCTTAAAACATGAATCATGTGATATGCACATTGAACACCAAGACCAGCATATCAAGGGCATACATGTGAGTTCATTTCACCATCTAAACATACCAACAAACACCTTTGTGAATCCTTTAATTATTAGTAGCATGTTTGACCCAAAAATACACCAAATGACATCTACAATCATAAGGCATGCATAAAACCAATATATGAATAAAATTACCAATAATTGATGAACCTAAAATGATTCAAAACATATCCCAACAATGATATCTAATGACAACCATGCAAGATGTATCATTTCTAATAACAAGCTTAACATGACATTAAGAATATACAAACATCATCATTGAATATCTACATGCTTAAACATGAAGGAGTTATCCTATACACATTATCACACATGAACATGGTAAGATTAGACATACTAAGTTGATAAAACACATTTGTATTCAAGATCAAACATGCATATATGAATTAAGTCAACATAAAAGTCAAATATATTGCCATAACTAGCCAAGAATCATCTTGGCCCAAGTGAAATGAGTTTAGTTATCCATATACAACAATATTAGCACTACAACATCTGGAACACATGGGTACATGATTGAAATAAGAAATGGAAAGAGTATACACAAGCTAGCAATGATAAAACTAATGAATTCAAGCTCCAATATGTTGTTCCAAGCCTTCAAATCCAAGCTCTCCACCTTAGAATCACCAAGATAAGTCCCCTGGAGTGTTAGGGTGTTTAGAGAGAGTGTTTGGGGATGTTGGTCCGAAATGTGGTGAAAAATCGGGACTCTTGTGCAAATGGCAGATTCTGCCATTTAATGTGCTGTAACAGAACTTCCTACGGCCGTAGGAAGTATCCTCTACGGCCGTAGGGTGGCTGGGATGGAGTTTCTCCACACGCAAGATTCTGCTACTTACCCGACACACGCAAGAAATCTGCCAAGAAATGATTACTGATGATTAGGGGTTCCTACGGCCGTAGGAAATATCTACTGCGGCCGTAGGGTGGGCTGGTTAAATCTTCTAGAAGAATCATCTTCTATGGCCGTAGGAACATCTTCTACGGCCATAGGCTGTCTTTTTCACCAATCTTCATTTTTCTTCTATTGTTCCCTTGTTTTGCTCATTTATCTTACTTAAAGCTCTTTTTAACCTGCATGGTGAATGTTAAGCATATTAGATCAATAATAGGAGTAATCACCTTGTATTTGGGCTAAGTACGGGGTATTTCAGCATGTAAAACATGCATAAAACGCATATATCAGTAATCTTATTGCAATTGTGATTATCTTATGATTCTTTTAATCCTTAAAAGGTTATTTATATAATAAACCTTATAAAGGCCCAAACCCGTTTAATTAAAGCGCAACTTAATTAAACTATCACTTAATTGCATAATATACCCTTTGACCTTTCTAATTAATTAATAACTATTAATTAATTGGTCCAATTAATATTTAAACTTAAATATTAATTTCCCTCTTTAAAATAATAAATAGCTATTATTATTATTTTTCTCAATAATTAATTAAACTAATTAATTATTGTTACACACAACTAGGTAAAATCCAAAAGGTTCTAATTGGGTGTGTAGCAGTGTGATCCTTTAGTGTCACATAGTGTTGGACACGATGATACATGTTATCTATCTCTGCACACAATCTAACAGACTCCCACTTGTGCAAGATAAGTAACACTCCTTGTACATCGTTGGCCTAAGAAGGTCCCTAGCCAGACACTTAGGTTAACCAGACTATGAGATCTCTTATATCTAGAGACATAATCCATGCCTTGGATTATCTAGGCTTTTCCTTTTGCATCGCGATATTCCGTAATGTGAGTATTAGACATGGAGCAGGGATCTTATTAAATACTCAGATTTTCTCGACTCTGATCTCGACACTCTGCAGTTACGCTTTTCCGAATGAAAACTATCATTCTAACCGAGTGCGGCCGCGCATTTTCAGTAGTCTTAATCGTCGAGGAGCTCAGAAAATATCTCTCCTAAAAAGGAGGTGCAAATCTCATCTTGACTATTTGCAATTTGAGCACATGGCTTCCGTTGCACCCAGACATGCCCCTTATGATCACCCTGTTACGGCGTGACGTTAGAACACGCTAAAGTACAGAAGTTACCATGCCCCAAACCAAAATGTCTCAGGTTTAAGGACAACCTATCAAGTTTACTTATGTTAATGCTCCATGAAGCAAACTTGATGCGGATCACCCCAATATCTATCCCCTGATAAATATCTATGAATATTTGGTCACAACCTTGTGCTTTTATTCATCCCCGAATAAATCATCAAATATCCATAATAGCGTTACCTCCCTAATGTAGCTCCCACTACATTAAGTAGCTACGGGTATTTAGACAATTCATCACTTGAGTTGTCATGAATAGGTTTAAACATGCTAAAAATAGATAACTAGAAACAATTATGCAAATACCTCCTATTTCAATCCCATGAAATGTAAATACATAATAAAAAAGTTTCAAGTTACATCTATAGTAATAATAGAAAACATGAACTAGATGCTATGTTCTAAGTACTGCATTCCTATAGAACTCGCATGCCTCTCATGCTTAGCTCTAGCTAGCGGCTTCGTCAACGGGTCAGCAACGTTGTCGTTCGTCGGTATCTTTTGCAATCTAATATCATCTTTTCCAATGATATCTCGGATGAGGTGATATTTCCTGAGTACGTGCCTAGTCCGCTGATGACCTCTAAGCTCTTTAGCTTGCACCACGGCCCCTGAGTTGTCACAGAATATATCGATCGGTCTAGAGATTCTGCCAACAACTCTAAGATCCGAGATAAAATTCTTCAGCCAGACAGCTTCCTTTGCCGCATCACTTGCCGCAATATACTCTGCTTCTGTAGTAAAATCTGCTATTGTATCTTGCTTCTGACTTTTCCAAGATATGACTCCTCCGTTTAGGGTAAAGACAAATCCTGACTGCGACCTAAAGTTGTCCCTGTCGGTCTAGAAACTAGCATCAGTGTAACCAGTTACACTGAGCTCATCCATCGAACCTCCATAAACTAGGAATACGTCTTTCGTCCTTCTCAGGTACTTGAGAATATTCTTGACGGCTACCCAATAGGCTTCACCAGGATTTTGCTGATATCTACTCGTGACACTGATAGAATAGGCAATATCGGGTCTAGTACATAGCATGTCATACATGATTGAACCAACTGCCGAGTCATATGGTATCAATTTCATCTTGTCCTGATCTTGACTAGACACGGGACACTGAGCCTTGCTTAAAATCGCGCCAGATTGCATAGAAATAAATCCTTTCTTGGATTCATCCATCTTGAATCTTTTCACGACTTTGTCAATATACGTACTTTGACTAAGTCCGATAAGTCGCTTAGATCTATTCCTATAGATCTTTATACCCAGTATATAAGCAGCTTCTCCCAAGTCTTTCATCTGGAAACATTTACCTAACCAGGATTTTACTCCTTGTAACACTGGTATACTGTTTCCTATTAATAGTATGTCATCTACATACAAGACTAGGAAGGTTACCGCGCTCCCACTGAATTTAGTGTAAACACACAACTCGAACTCACTTTTGGTGAAACCAAATTCTTTGATACGTTCATCAAAGTGTAAGTTCCAGCTCCTAGATGCTTGTTTCAATCCATAAATGGATTTGAGCAACTTGCATACTTTATTAGGGTTCTTTGGATCTGCAAAACCATCCGGCTGTATCATATATACATCATCTGTCAGTTTCCCGTTAAGGAAAGCGGTTTTGACATCCATCTGCCCAATCTCATAGTCAAAATATGCTGATATGGCCATAAGAATCCTAATAGTCTTAAGCATTGCCACTGGGGAAAAAGTTTCATCATAGTTAACGCCATGAGTTTGCGTGAAACCTTTTACCACTAGCCTTGCTTTAAAAGTATGCACTTTTCCATCCATGTCAGTCTTCTTCTTGAAGACCCATTTGCACCCAACAACTTTACTGTGTTGAGGCAAATCTACTAACTCCCAGACCTGGTTGCCATACATGGATTGCATCTCTGCCTTCATGGCTTCTAGCCATTTCTCAGATTCTAAACCTGAGGCAACATCTTGGTAGGTAGTGGGTTCTAAAAGATCCCCTTTGTCTTGAGCAACTAGGAATCCCAGATACCTATCTGGCTCATGACGAGGCCTACTAGACCTGCGAAGGTCTTGTGTTGGCACCTCTTCCTCAACCACAGACTCGGGTTGGAATTCAACAATTCTTTGTTGAACCACGGGTTCAATTATCGGTGGTGGTGTAATCTCTTCCTCTTTAATTTCTTGAAGCTCTATTTCTTTTCTTGGAGTTTCTGAGTTTAGAAATTTCTCCTCCAAGAACACCCTTTACGAGCAACAAAGACTTTGTTCTCATCTGGGTTATTGAAATAGTATCCCATGGTTTTCTTGAGATAACCCACGAAGATACACTTATCTGATTTGGGATTGAGTTTATCTGTGAATGTTCGCTTAACATACACCTCACTAGGCTTGTCAATGGGTCAGATCACGATCCAGATCTGATCCGATCTGCTCCATTTATATGATCCAACAGGTCTAAAAATTAGATCCATCGCCCCAATAAGAGATCCAATAGATCAACCCATTTAATTGGATCACTACGTGGGTCGATCCAAGATCTGTCTGGGTCGATCCATTTAATATTAACTACAATTTAATTTTAACCACCAACTATCAATTTAACCACCGTCCACCGTCGCCACCACCATCTTTTACCGCCTCCAACACCATCACGGTCGTCGCTGCCGCCACTCCGCCACCCGTTACCGCTCCCACCACCTGCTGCAGCCACCGCCGCCATCTACCACCTGCCGCCGCCGAAACCGTCACCGCCGCCGTTGCCGCCCGTTACCGCCACCACCACCTTGACCACCGACCACCACCCACCGCCGCCACCGTCACCGCCGCTCATTACCGTGATCGCGCGTACATTCATCTCCAGTACTCGAGCGTCAGATTCAACCTTCTAATCAAATCGCAAGCGTTTGGTTTTGCTTGCATGAGTAGCGTAGGATGTAAGCTAGCTAGGTGGGAACCGGGAGCCAAGAGCTCTCGCCTTCCGCACCACCACCCTACAAAAACGACGAAGTTGCATACCACCCTCGATATTATGATAGAGAAAGACTGACATTTGCGACTATTTCTAGAGAGAGAAACCTTACACACAATCAGCTTTTAGAGAGAGTGAGGTGTGTTTCTTTTTCTGTGTGTGAAAAGCAAATTGTATGGAAGGTTATGGCATTAAAGCTAAAGGTGCGTAAAAGATAATTTTAGTTTTCAATAAGTTTGTCATTTTCCTTGGTTTCTTTTTTGCTTTAATTTTTTTAAGCTTCAGCAGTTCAGCTAGTTCATTAATCTAAATCGAACAGTCTGTATAGTTTTCTAACTTTAGTAATTTTCCTTGTCTGCTATATATGTCCTTCAAAATTCTAGTCTTGAAGATAGGATAAAGTGGGGTAGGGTAGGGTAGGGGGTGGGTGGGTGGGGATAGGGTAGGGGTGGGTGGTGTGGGGTAGGGTAGGGGGTGGGGTAGGTAAGGTAGGGGTGGGGTGGGTAATATTTAATATATAATATTAAATAGGTCGCTCCGGGTCAAGATCCAAAAATAATTGATCCGATCCAAATCAAATCAAATGGATCTCAATGTTAATGGATCAAATCCAAACCCAATTAAATGGGTCAGCGGGTCAGGTTAGATCTTTAAAAGATCCGATCCGATCCAACCCATTGACAGCCCTACACCTCATATCCCCAAATCTTGAGAAAAGACATTTTGGGCTTTTTCCCCGTCCATACCTCGAACGGTGTCTTTTCAACCGATTTGGTCGGAACCCGGTTCAGCATGAACGCCGCTGTCTCGAGCGCGTGCCCCCAAAACGACAATGGTAGTGAACTTCGACTCATCATTGATCGTACCATGTCAAGCAGTGTACGATTATTCCTTTCTGATACATATTCATCTGAGGTGTATACGGAGGTGTGAGTTGTGAAACAATCCCACATTCCTTCAAATGATCATCGAATTCCTGACTCAGATATTCACTACCTCGATCCGACCGAAGTGATTTTATCTTCTTGTCCAGCTGATTTTGTATCTCATTCTGAAACTGTTTGAACTTGTCAAAACTTTCAGATTTGAGTCTCATGAGGTAGACATAACCGAACCTACTGAAGTCATAAGTAAAAGTTATGAAATACCGGTATCCTCCTCTAGCTTCTGGAGTAAAAGGTCCACACACATCTGTGTGTATAATCCCTAATAACTCAATAGCCCTTTCATTTTCACTGTTGAAAGGCTGCTTTGTCATTTTACCAGACAAACAAGATTCGCAAATATCATATGACTCTAAGTCAAATGGTTCTAGAATTCCGTCATCTCGGAGTTTCTCTATGCGTTTCTCGTTTATATGTCCTAAACGACAATGCCAGAGGTAAGTTTGATTCAAGTTACTCTTGGATCTCTTACTTATATGATATATGTCATTGTTATCTAGATTTAGCATGTATAGACCATTTTCTGGAGTAGCTTTAAAAAAGAAAATATCATTTTTGAAACATGAAATAACCTTTTCATTCAAAACATAATTAAATCCATAGTCTATAAGCAAATCAAACGAGATAACATTTTTAATAAGTCTAGGAACATAATAACAAGGTTCTAGTTCTAAGACCATGCCCGAGGGCAAACTAAGATAATATGTTCCTACAGCTTCAGCACCAACTATGGAGCCTTCGCCTACCCGTAGGGCCATATCTCCTTGTCTTAGCTTCTTACTTCTCTTGAATCACTGCAAATGATTGCATATGTGATGACCACATCCGGTATCCAATACCCACGATTCATAAGAAGTAATAAGACAATCTATCATAAAGATACCTGAGTCATTGGGTGAACCAATGTCCAGCTGATCTATGTCGAGTGAGTGCTCTCATGAATCCTTGCTGCCACAGTCTGAGCAACAAATTCCTCCAAGTTCTTCCAGCCAGTCATCTTCGTGCATAGGGTCCACAACTGTTGACTCTAGCTGCTTTAGATTCAACTCATCGCTGATGCAAATAAGGATTTCGTGCAACCCTACGACAGTCATCTCAAAATCACCGAGGACAAACATTACCCTCCCCTGGTAATAGTCCGATAAAGAACCGAACAAGAGCATAACTAGCTCATGTGGTTTTGATTTTGACCCAAAACTTTCATAGCAATCTAAGAGCCTTCTCATATTAATGAGATTATCGCTAATGGGCTGGTTTTCTTTCATTTTTGCTGAAAGAATTTCCTTCATCAGCAGCATGCGACATATCCGTTCACTATACTTGAACTTACGCTCCAGTCCCTGAACAACCTCATAAGATGACTTCTCACGGAGATCATCCATAAACTCGGATGACGCTGTGAGAATGAGAATCGACATAACGTCAGACTCGTCAGCCAGATACTGATAGTAAGTGTCATACTCACTATCCTGCGTATCTACCCCTGGTCGCTCTGGAGGTAATGTCTCTATGATGTGAAGATTTCCCTGTGCATCCAAAACATTTTTCAGATGCATCTTCCAAACAGCAAAGTTTGGACCTGAAAGCTTCCACTTGCCGATAATGAGGTTTAGAGATTCCTTTGGTGAATAGAACGGAATAACAGATATAAAAGACATCTACAGAAAAAGAAAAAGATAAAACCGATTCAGTAATGATTACATCTTCCAATAATTATTACCTTTTAAACAATAAATTATCAGACTAGGATCCATATTTCACATTTCCCGATGCAAGGTTTGGGCACTTCTCATCGGGTCAATGCTATTTCTCGTCGGTAAACCTATACCAATCGTATCCAACTTGGACACGACTCCTAGATCCGCTGCACATCAGTTGCAAGAACCGTGCATGTTTAGTCCCTCTAGTGCTTTTTGGGCCGGGACTCCCGATTATCACCAAAATAAATCGCACCACCTAAGACAGTGTGAACTCTAGCCGGGACTCCCGATTATCGCAGAGTCTTTCACACCCTTCCCCACAATGGTTTGAACCCGAATGCCCAAGGTTTGGTCACTTCCGACACCCGAGTACCGTTTAACAGGAAATGTGTACCATTAGGTGAGTAGCACACTGATCTAAGATTTTTCTAAAAAGGATTTCAAAGTTTTTGACAAGAAAAACTTTAGTGCCAGTTTTCTTTAAAAAAAACGTCTGTTTAATAATTAACTATTATTAAAACCCTTGTTTTATTTCATTGTGAGAATCACAACCACGCATATAAAATATGTAAAGAAATAAAACAACCACAAACAACTATGCCTTAGCCTTGCCCTTAACTAATGTCGGTTTCGTGAGCCACACGAAAAATCCGACGGTCAAAACCTAAATGGAAAAAACACAACACACAAGGCATGACATTCTGAAGCTCCCACTGGCTCCAGCATCCAATCCTGCTTTCTGCTCCTTGCTCCTTGTTCCTTGGTTCAGACTTATTCTAATTATACTATTCTATTTTATCATATAAAAACAAGAAATATAAAATACAAGATAATCAAAGGCACGCAGACCCGCTAATCTAATACTTTTACAAAATAGAATAGGGGTTGTAAGTGGCACGCAGGCCTCCCCACACCATAGAATAATAAAACCAAACATCACAACCACAGGTGCAGAAAATAAATAAACAATCCACAAGGTCTAGGGCTTGGCTATGGCATCCCAAACATGTACTAAACTAATACATGAAAGTAAAAACAACAACTGATTTCTAATTATTCATCTTGATAAAAATACTGATCTTAACAACCTGTTAAAATCCCTATATTGTTTTTCTGTTATTTGCAACAAAATATATTTTAAGTTTCATACTTGATATTTTAATCAAAAACTTAAAATAATATTTTAAACTTGCAAAATAATAACCATATTTTAACTCCATATAAAACATGGGTACCCGAACCATTAACTGAACCACATACATGAAACTGGGTCAAGAGTTGGAAAACGGGCCGAGAAACAAAAAATTGGGCCGTAGCCCACTGGCCTTTAGCGCCGCTAACCGCCGCCGCTAAACGCCGCAGCAGCTGGGCCAGCTCTTGGGCCGTGGCTTCTGGGCCGTAGCCCACCACGGTTTTAGCACCGCTAAATGCCGCCGCTGTCTTCCGCCGAAGACCGCCGCCTCCCCTTGGGACCGCCGCAGACCAGCAAACGCCCACAACTAGGACGCCGCCGGCCAACTGCAGCCACCGTCTGAGGCCGCGCGCCGGTGATGGTGGTGTACGGTTTCTCGGTTTTTTCGCAAATAACAAACAATAAAAACATATTTAATTTAAAATTTAAATCTAACAATCTTATATCCAAAACTAATTAATCAATCCAATAACAATCAAAACTTGATTCTTATTACCCTGGATAATTAACAAGTTTTTTTTTTGAATAAAAGAAACCTATTTCATCAGAATAAAAAGAAACCTAACTAGTTCCCTACAAGGTTAGAAGTGGCTCTGATACCACTGAAGGGTTTTGTAGGGCATAAAAACATATCATAAAAGATACACATCGGAAATAAATAAAACCCCCTCCGGTGATCTCATCTAACTCGTACAGAAACTAAAAGACAAGTAGAGGATTAAAAGTTATACCTTTCAGCAGTAATCTTGAAAATTCAATCCAGATAGCTAAAGGTAGAACACCGCTACTGCACCACCTTGAACTGGCTGCTAGACCGCCCGAGGATATCACCAAACCTCACACGCAAGTCGTGCGTGTGTGCGTGCGCCGTCGAACCTCGAACCTCGAACCCCTCGGGTTCTTTGTTTTGCTGTCAACAATAAGAGAGAGAGAAGGAGAGGGGGGCTAGGGTAATCTTATTGCAATTGTGATTATCTTATGATTCTTTTAATCCTTAAAAGGTTATTTATATAATAAAGGGTTAAAGTCATTAAAGACAAAGATGTTTTCCCCCATGTTCCGATATGTCACATTAACTTTTTTTATACATATGACCATTTAACTTGTAAGAAACCTGTTATTATAGCCATTTTTGTAATTTTGACCTGCAATAGCAGGTCATCTTCTTCCCCAATTTCCTTCACTTCAAATACAAACTTTGAAGCCAAAATTCTCCTTCTACACTTAACGAAAATCAATGATTCTTGACTCTATGGAAAGGTAATCAAGTTGTCTATCAGGTAGTACAAAAAAACCAAACAAAAACGAGTTTAAAATGTGTCAATTCATCAAAATACCTTAAGGGTGTCGAATAGGGTCATTACCGACTTTAATTAGCAATAACTTGGCCTACACTTGATGGTTTTTCATGAATTTGGAGTCCATTGAAAGGTAAAAAGACTATCTACGATAATCTAAAAAAAGAATGATGTAAAACGATCAAGAATCGAGCAAAAAACACTCTTTTTTTGCCCTGTTTTCGAACAAAAAACCCACCAAAATCGAGACTTTGAGCTCCAAATTCTCCTTCAATACTTGACGAAAATTCATGAATTTGGTGTCATTTGAAAGGTATAATGATTAATTACAAGATTTTACAAAAAAAACACAAAAACAATCAAAAATCGACCCAAAAATCGCAAATAACCGGCTAAAAAAGGGCTGGCAGGTTGCAGGTCACGTTTTGGCCACATCGACACGGTTTTGGTAAGTTAAATGGCCAGATGTGTAAAAAAAAGTTAATGTGCTATATCGGAACATTGGGAAAAACATTTTTGTGTTCAGTGACTTTAACCCTAATAAACCTTATAAAGGCCCAAGCCCGTTTAATTAAAGCGCAACTTAATTAAACTATCACTTAATTTCATAATATACCCTTTGACCTTTCTAATTAATTAATAACTATTAATTAATTGGTCTAATTAATATATAAACTTAAATATTAATTTTCCTCTTTAAAATAATAAATAGCTATAAATTTTTTTCTCAATAATTAATTAAACTAATTAATTATTGTTACACACAACTAGGTAAAATCCAAAAGGTTCTAATTGGGTGTGTAGCAGTGTGATCATTTAGTGTCACATAGTGTTGGACACAATGATAAATGTTATCTATCTCTGCACACAATCTAACATTGGGCTGCAGACCTGACACGCCGGAGTTGGTAGCGCCGATAGAGCTCGGTAGGCACCGGCCGGGTGTTACACAAGGGGCAGAGCCCCTGGCTGGGGTCGAGCTGCCAGGTCAGTTTGAAAATATTTGAAATTGAAGAATATTGCTATGGCAAAAATGATCAGAAATCTCAAAAATCTTGAAAAATGAGTATAATTCCGGATGATCAAAATGAGTGTAATTCCGGATGACGAAAAAGAGTGTAATTCCGGATAATCACTTATGCGGAATTATGAATTCCGGATGAACACATGCGGATTTAGTGAAATCCGGATAACCACTCATGCGGAATTAAGAATTCCGGATGAACACATGCGAACTTATGAATTCCGGATAAGCACTTATGCGGATTTAAGAATTCCGAATGCACATTTATGCGGAATTATGAATTTCCGGATGAATCACTTATGCGGAATTAAGAATTCCGAATGCACTCTTATGCGGAATTGTGAAATCCGGATGAATCTAACACAAATCCGGATGCTTCAAATCTGAAATTCCGCATGCTTCAAAGTTCGTCCCGCTCAGATTCAAAAATCTCGAAATTTTGCTCAAATCTGATAATTTCTTGCCCAGATCACTTCGCCTACCCCCGATTTACACTTCTTAACCAACAATTATCATAAACATCGATCAAACAAACAGATTCAATCGAATTTCTTCAAGAACTTCAAAAACCCAAAAATTCAAAAATCTGCAAATTGATCACTGATATGTATTCGAATTGATGTCTGATTGATTTTCATTGATTCTATCATCAAAACCGAATCTAATCCAATCCTTATAACATCAAAAACATCACCATTTGATGAATTTGCAAGAAACCCGAATGAATTTGCAAGAAACCCGAATTTGCAAGAAACTCCCTTAGCTCTGATACCACTTGTTAGGCCTTGATAACAAGTGATTCAAGTATAATGTAGGATAATGAAGGGTTGCATATATAGAACTAGAGAGAAAGTGTATTTACACCATGAAAACACCTAGTTCTTTATTTCAATTATGAGCAAAACCTTAGCTATTACAATAGTCATATCCCTATATATACTCCATGAGTATATTACATAGAAACTCCTATTTCTATACAATTTATGAATTTATAGTTTTTATTTTGAAAATGCACATATGTTGGGTTTGGGCTTTAGAATTTTCAGTTTTTAATTTTGAACTTTACTTTGATTTTCATCACATCTGTTACTGAATGTGTGAAAATGCAATTGAGTTGATTTTGTAATGTTTTTGAGTTTTATATTTTGAAACTAGATATTGAAAATGTAAGAGTTTGTTAAAAATGCAATTCGGTTGTTTTTTTTCTGTCTCAAAATATATTTGTTTGTTGTTTATTTTTATTTTTTTTTAAGAGAGTACTTGTATTGAATATGTATGTTGAATTACGAAACACATACTTTATGAATATGCATTTTCGAAAAAATGTATGTTGAAAATGCATATAGATGAACACATAGATAGATGAACATATAGATATATGAGTTACCTACTCACTGCTATTGATGGATAACAAAAAATAGAATATACTAATTTTTAAAAAAATCTCATATTATGATAACATTTATAACAAAACGTAGATAACATTGAGTCAGTTGCAAATATAATTATTTTTTCTTTAAACATAATATATCACAAGGTATTAAACATATTTTATAAACAACCTATAATTAATAATATAAAATACAATTTTTATAAAACCACATCATATGTTTCATAAATCGTCTTCACATATTTTATCCAACCCCTCTCTAATTAAGAATTTCTAGAATCCTTGACTGCATAATGGACAATGGACCTTGGAAATATGTATAAATTAGAAAACTACAGTACAAAATAGTATATTTATTTAATTACTTCTTTAATCTAATCAAAATTATTTATTTTAAATTAAACAAAAGAGGATACCTTATCTTTAATAAAATATAATTTGACCAAGGAACCTTATCTTTAAAAAATAAATTAAGCTTACAAACAAATATGATGTCATCATCCTTAATCATAATGCTCACATTTAATCTATATTTAATTATTTATATGAGATGTTATTTTATTTTTAAAATTTTCATATAAATAGGTGAATAGATTTTATATATTAAATATGAATACATTATTTCATTGTTATCTTATTTCAATCTTATTTTTATTTGTATAGTTTATATTTATATTTTATTAGATTTAAGGTGACTTTATTTATATGAAAGCAATAATTCAATCTATATCAATTATGGAGAATAAACAACCTTCTTTACTATCTTCAAAGTGACCTTTAATCGGACAACCTTAAAAAAAACGGGTGATAAACTCTTCCTATATACGTTTTACAGTTATTTACTATACCTCTTACAATTTCACATCATTAAATTTTATACTTTATTTTAAACATTCCCCTGTTTATACACGTGGTGATAAACTACTGTTCTATTATTATAATTGCATAACTTAATCCATACTATCCTATTTTGACCCGTTAACTTACCGATTCGGTAATGTTTAAATTGTGAAGTGAATTATTTTCATCACTAATGCATACTCTCTTTCAAAATTCTAAATCCGTCACTGTTTAAGGGTATAGCTAGGCCGATTCACTGTCTATCTACTCTAATTCAATTCTAATATCCTGAATTATAATCTTCTAATATATATAATGTAACATCCTCAAAATGGGCCTAGTAGTACCCAGTTGAACTCTGTGCTCAAGTAGTTGTACTTTGGTTTTAAATGTGCATTTTTAGTGGTTATATATGTTTTAATTAGTTAAAGAGGATATATGAGGTGTTATATAAAAGTTAGAGTTAATGTACAAAAGTGATAGAATATTAAATGGTTTCGCGTAATGAATCCGTAGATACCCTCGTTAGTTGAAACAGGTGAATGAGGCTTTGTGTTGTAAGTTGGAAAGGGGAACAAAATACCCCGTTTATGCTATCTGACCACCAATGGCGGTGGATGGTTATTTGACTCTTATGAGTCAAACCTAAATACACACAAACATGCTTATCATCGTGAAAACACATATACACACTTTGCTCTCATCATTTTGAAAGAGAAATCAAGAAGTTGAATCTGTTCTCAAGGGATTTCAGTAGCTTGAATCAGTTTTTGAAGTTCTTATCTTCATCTTTGTAAGTGTTCTTCTTACTTGAAGCTTAGTTTTGTGTTTTGAAGAAGAAACACCTTTTTGATGGTGTTTTGATGTGTTTTTAGGTTTGAATCGTGGTAAGTGTGTTTCTAAGTGTCTAAGGATGTTAGATAACATGTACAAACGTTTGGATATGGTTTTAATCGAGTCTTTTGTGTAAAAATCGGGTATTACAGCTGCTGTCGTGAAACAGGGACGAAGGGTTATGTGTCGTGAGGTCATGCGATCGCATGAACACTGCATGCGATCGCATGGGGTGTGTAGAGCCCTTGCGATCGTAAGGCAGGGTCCATGCGACCGTAAGGGTGTTTGAGAATTCCGCGCCGCGGAAATTTATGGGGACGCGCCGCGTAAATTGGGGTGTTGATCGCAAGTGGTATTGTTTTGACCGTATGCCTTGTGTTGTGTCTTTGCGATCGCATGGTAGGTCCATGCGATCGTATGGGTTTGTTTTGAGGTGTTTACCGCTTATGTGCGAAGGAAATAAGGCTTGTGATCGTAGGTACATAACTTGCGATCGTAACCAACCCTGGAAACGTGTTTGCGATCAAAAGGGGGTCGCCCTTGCGATTGGAAGCACTGGGTATTGGTAAAGGACCTCTTGCGGTCGCAAGGAATTCCCTTGCGATCGTAAGGATTGTTGTTGAGGGCCCTTGCGACCGCAAGACTAGTACTTGCGATCGCAAGCAGTGGTCCTGGAATAGTAGCTTGTTTAACTTATGTTTAACCTAAGGGTGCTATGTATAAGTGATGACCAGTCATGTATGTGTTGTTTTAGGTGTTCGTGAGGAAACGGAAACGGTTGATCGTTGTGTCAGTTTCTGGTGAGCTTAAGGTGAGTACCGGTTTCCCATGAGGCTCAGTAAGTAGTACTAACCTTTGTGTGTTGAAATGTTTAACTGGTGTGATTAAGGACGCATGTGAAAGGTATGTTGCAATGTAATATGCCATGCTTATGATGATTAGAATTGCCATGAAACTAATTGAATACTTGTGACCTGAATCAGGTGATAAGTGTATGTTATGAAAGAGTTATATTCGCATGTTCTGTTTACTAGTTTGAACAGTAATTGCTGTGATTATATGCGCGCATGATATTGGATCCTGATTGGATCACTTATTGTTTGTGTACTTATGTCCGGACACTCGGGAAACTGCTTATAGTTTCCAAACTCGGTTGAGGTCAGCTGGCTATATTGCGGCTGGATCCCTTGAGGGCCTAGATGGCTGGTTATTCGGGATCAACGGTGACTCGGTGGTGCACGTTGGGTCGTAGGTTCTGCAGGACCGCCGTTCCTTGACAAACAGTGGGGTCTTGGTTTGTAACTAAGGCCTAATTTGAGCCCAGGTGGCTCCGCAACGTGCTCAGGGGGTTGCTTTTCGCTTCCCCACCAGCATGGATTGGTGTTGCTGATTTCTCAGTTGGATTCGTTGAGCGGGATTTGCAACCCCGCGAGATATGACTCCCTCTGACATGTTGGCACTCCGCGATGTGATAGGATAGCCTTGTGTGCTTTTCCTGTGTTGTGACAGTATGCTTATTGATACTTATGTGCAACCTGTACTCACTAGCTAGTGTAGCTAACCGGTTCATGTTTTACCCTTTTACAGGTAAAGATTTAGGCAGCCTGGCGAGGCGGGTGCTTGTGGGTAAATATATTTAGCTTTTATGGAACACTTTCTTGTTGAAATTATCTGTGATCCGATGGTCGGTTTTTAGTACGGTAATACCGGTTTGTTTTGTTACTTGGCTTTTCATGTTTATAATCGCCAAGTTGGATAATAACACTTTATATCTTATAATCAGTGTTTAAATTATTACTGATTTTAAGCTCGTGAAACCCGGTGTTACATATAAAAGACTAATTTAAAAATAAATTATTATATGATCTAGACCCTTCATTTAATTAAAGATTTAATCTTAATCGTTAATTTTTTTAATTTTAAAATTTTGATTTTGACTTTTAAGAGTCAAACTAATCTTCAA
Source organism: Pulicaria dysenterica (assembly GCA_947179395.2). Lineage (NCBI taxonomy): Eukaryota > Viridiplantae > Streptophyta > Magnoliopsida > Asterales > Asteraceae > Pulicaria > Pulicaria dysenterica. The sequence goes on from OX359296.1 coordinate 59,683,205, forward strand.
ATCTTCAAATATAAATAAAAGACTAATCATCTTCAATTTAATTAGAAAACCTAACCTTTCATTTAATCAAAATTAAATCCTAGCTATTTATTTTTGTTAAAATTGAAACTCAATTTCAACATTATATGAGATAATTAATCAAGATAAAAGTTGTGATTTTGACTTTCGATGATCAAGTCTTAAACTCAACTTACAAAATTATTCAAACTTAACTTTAATAGATAAGGCAGGATGTCATATTTCAATATATTAAAAAGTTCCTTTTAACCTTTATTGGTTTTGGTAAATAAAAAATCTTCACGTGATCATAAAAACTAATTATACAATATGTTTTGTTTAAAGCGTGATTTACTAAATTATAAAATAAATAAATTTTGACAACTATTTATTTTTTCAAATATCATTAAAGTTTACTTATTATTTTATTGTATTTGGTTTTACGGTATACTCCTATAGTTATTCTACTACAAAAAATACACTTAAAAGGTGATATTATTTAGGCTATAAAAATATTATAGTCATCTGTTTTATTGGTTATTTTAATTGTCCCTTACTAATTTGATTACTTTTGAAATTTATAGTATATAAATAACTAGCTAAGCGACCCGTGTATAAACACGGGGATATAAGTCAATTTTAAATTTATATAGTTTTAAAAAGTACTAATATGCTAAAAAAATTAGATACGGGGTAGTGAAACAGTTATCATGATAGTGGTTTATTGCAACTACACAAGATACCAATGAATTTCAAATATCTATGTAATAACTTTTATATACCAAGTTATTAATTAAAAAAATAAGAAAACTTAGACAATTAAATTTTTTATATACAATTCCAAGTTGTATGTGTAGTTACAAAACCCATTAACATGATAGTTGTTTCACTACCTAGTAATTATGTAGAATTATAGTTTCTGTAGAATTATTTAGTCACAACTAACAATCAATTTTAAAAAACTCTAAGATTTTATAAACAACTTTATGCTACTAATAGTTGGTTATAGTATATTTTTAATTCTTTTTATCAACAGACTAACAGTAATTATATCAACTATATTATGTAGAGGGAATAAATATAAAAGACGAATAAAATGTATAATAATTACCTACATATTGCTCTCGATGGATAAAACAATTAAAATATACTGATTTTTAGAAAAAAACTGATATTCCGAGAAATTTTACATCAAAACGTAGATAAAAATGAGTCGATTACAAATATATAATTAGTTTTTCTCAAAACAAAATATATTACAAATTATTAAACATAATTTTCAAACAACTTATAATTAATTAATTAATTACATTAATATACACATTTCTTAATAACTCCTCACATATTTCATATACCACGCCTAATTTTACATTTAAACCTTTTTAATTACATTGTATACCTAAGGATTCGAAGAAGGGCTTAAGGAATTTTTGCAATTGTGACGTAATCATTCCCCTATTTTTGATTTTTAATTTTTTTTTAAATCAAGACTTGTGATTGGTGGAGATTTTTTAAGAAAGGGCCTGATGATATAAACAATATTTTCTTTTAATAATATTATAAGATTCTTTACTGTTTGATTATACTTTTTTATATTATTATTATTTATCATTCTTAAATTCTTAATTCTTTCACGTAATAAAAAGTTTTGATTTTTAATAATATTTAATATTTAATATTTTTTTAATTAACCCGTATATCACACGGTCATGTAGTAATAATAATAATAATAAAATAATATAATAATAATAAAATACTACTTAAATTGGGTCAAGATCGAAGTTGTTGGACCTAAATTAACAAAACCTTATTCCTCATCCCTAACTACCTAGTCGATAGAATTGACGATTCAAACAGGAGTCATTATCAAACCCGACCAAATTGGCGATCATCTCCCCCAATCCTCCAACAAACCATCGATATATGAGACCTATAGCAGCTGTAGGAGGAAGATTAGACGAGTTTGCTGCAACGTTTTATGTTAGTCTCGATCTCTGGTGCCATAGACTCACAAGAGCCATTCTAGCAGCAATTTGAGGTTAGTGTCAATGCCTGTTTTCTTGTCCATAGGGTTTTGAATTGATATTCTTGTCCTAAATTAACCCTTAGAAACTAAACTTCAGCCCTAAACATTTATCGGTTTTGAATCAGTTTCAACAGCGATTAAGGTTAGTGTGGTTTTCTGTTGTCTCGAGAGCAACATGAAATCTGAACATATTCTTCTGTCCTACTGTTTTGTTCTCTGTAGTACTAAGGCCTCGATTTTATAGTTATTATACTATTGCGTCACACTAAGTCAAAAACCTCAATTCCATGATTTTAGCCAAGGAAGCTGCAGATTGGTATCAGTCAATACATTGTCCCTAAATCATTCTGTTAATTTGATTTCATTAAGGAAAGAAGCAGACTTATGAATCCTAAGTAATAAATCAGTTTTAGTCAATTTATAGACTAAAAATCATCTGTATAATGTATAATCTTGCACCAAATCTTGGTGATTTTGAAATATGAAAGTGCACTAATTCTAATTCATAATAAGCAAGTAGGTCTACTAGGATTAAGTTTAATAAGAGTATGGACTGAATTCTGTTGACTCATGATTGGTTTTATTAATATAACCTACTCTATAAGATCGAGATGTGGGTTAGAACTGTTAGAATGCCTGTGAGCAGGCTGGAGACTATGTTTGAACAAGAAAAGTCAAGTTAGTATAGGCTGAGAAGATGTAAATTCGTAAATCCTAGAATATATGTACACAAATGATATATCAATGTAATATCAAAGGACTCGTTCTTCAAAACATATTAATCTTATGTTAGGCAACAAGAGCTTAGATTATATCTCTTATAAAATAACTAAAACAATACTTATGAGTTGATCGTCAATTTAACCAAATGGGTCACCACTATAACTTAGGAATTCTACCTGATAAGTAATATGAGAAGAATAATTATAGTGGTCAATGTTAAACCATAAAGTAATCTATATTAGTAATAAAAGAAAATAATGGAAATAGTGATAATACTAATAGTAACTTATATACTTCATAGACGGAGGAAAAGAGAATCAAACTTGAAGCTATTAGTAGCGTTTTGATATCTTGGGTTGTGAAATAAGGTACATATTCTTTCGTTCTCTTACAGTTATTATAGTCATTTGTACTGATTCTAGTTCCCTTTACAACTCTTATTGTCATACGGATACTTTTCTTCTTTTACAATTTTTATAGTCATTTGTACGGATTCTAGCTCCCTTTACAATTATTATAGTTATTTGTACGGATTCCTATTTTAAAAAGGGCTTTTAAATTTATTCGATTCATACGGATTCTTGGCTTCTTTTATCCTATTATTCTTTAAGTGATGATCCTTGTTTGAGAGTTTGATATATGAAATCTTGTTTCTTTCGATGTGCTTCTGTTGTTGGATTTATGAAGATATTATGATATCCGAGAAGTTATGTCTTCTTTTATTAGATATGTTCCACATGATGCTTCTTTAAAAAATATTTTAGTATGATTATAACTATATAAGTTTTTATAAAGCTTGTTGAACACAAAACTATATTTGAAAGATACATTGTTTTGGATATTTTATGGTTTTGATGCATCGAGCTATTTAACCACCTAAGGGGGTACCATAGGCACATTATTTGGGGCACTAGTGGTGTGACACCTTCTGTGGCGGTGTGATTACTCCACATCATCTCGTAGGGGTTTGGTGAGGAGGCGTATGGGTCGACCCTAGACTTGTAGGTTATGTTATGTTATGGTGGATGGTAGTGTGGTGCCCAACACCTATCTCCCATTTGTAGGGTACATTTGGATTTGCAGGTGCAGTGTACAAATGTCTGGCATTTGTCATATCTGTTTGTTGACAGTGTGCAAGTGTATGTGTTTTTGGTAGGAGCTCAATTTGATATGATATGATTTTTTGATATGAATATGGTATGTTTGCATTTCACACTGAAAGCCTTTTTGAAAGCCCTTTTTAAATGAATTTTGATTCTAAAGTTATTTTGATTTGGAAATTCTGAATTTGAAACCTTTTTGTTTGTTTCGATTATTATTGTTATGTATGTTATATATCCGCGCATTGGGCATTTGGCTCAACCGCATTTTCTTTCCATGTGGCAGGTTTGCACTGGAATTGAAGAGTAAAGAGATCGATAGCAAAGCACGAGTGGTTTGAGGTATTAATTCTCAGATTCTTGCTCTGTTTATGTAGGGTTAAGATCCTCTCATGTTTGGGTCAAACATGATTGGTCATGTTCTCTCACAAACATGAGTGTGGGTCCCTTGATTTAATCAAAGAATGAGTCCCCTTTGTAGGGTCCACTCTCATGCTTGCGAGAGAACATGATCAGTCATGTTTGACCCAACATGAGAGGATCCTAACCCGTTTATGTATCGTATGAGTAGTCTCTGTTTCGTGCTGAGACGGGGTGTTACAGGTGTAGTGTTTTACTTTCATCTAATTTGTGTGTCCTTTTATATGGTTTTGGGGTTTAGAAATCAAACGTGCAAAACAACTCGAGTTTAGGGATCCTTAGTGTTCCTCAGCTTTGGGGTTTGTAGTTGTGTTTGCAACCTGAGGTTTGGAGGAGATGGGGGTGGTGATTGTGTTCTAATAAAGAACCTGCATAACCTAGTTAATTTTGAGGTTAAAACTTGAACAGATAACTAAATAACCTAGACAAAAGAAAGAGGTGTTGTTGTTTGAATGTGTGTGTTATCTGTGTTAGTGTGTGTTATTTGGCCTTTGAGCATGTATTTTTGGTGTTGGTATTACTGTTTGTTCTTAGTGTTTAAGTGTATGCTTGTTGTTTCAGTTTTTAAGCTTATTAGAATCAGATGATACCTGTGACGTTTTCTATAGATCACCAGTTAGGAAACATATTTAAAATTTTACTAAATTAAAAGTTGTGTCTTGTAGTATAATACCTTTGAGCATGTATTTTTGGTGTTGGTATTACTGTTTGTTGTTAGTGTTTAAGTGTATGCTTGTTGTTTCAGTCTTTCAGTTTTTAAGCTTATTAGAATCAGATGATACCTGTGACATTTTCTATAGGTCACCAGTTAGGAAACATATTTAAAATTTTACTAAATTAAAAGTTGTGTCTTTTAGTATAATAGCAACTGGACTAAGCTTGTTCATTTTCATGCACTCTTATCAGATTGATCTTGGAAGTTGGAACTCCTAGAGTATCCCAAATCTGTCAGTAAACTGCTGGCACATATGCAATAGGAATAATATAATATGAAGAACAACAGCAATACCAATATGGGGACGGATAAGACTCGGGCACTGCCAGTAGACCCAAATCTTCCACGGTGGGTCTGCCAGAACTGTCGTCATAGTCTCTCCATCACCGGCGTTGATTCTTACCCTGATAAAATTTTCAACGACTCTTCCACTTACCGATCTGGTTAGATGTTTTCTCCAATTTTATTGTTAGCATAACATCTGAATCAGTGTTGGAAAAAGATTAGTACATTCTAGTTTTTTATGAAGTGTAAAGTACCCTGTGATTGAGCTTCAATTCAATCGAGTGGAAATTACCCTGTGAATTTGATGCGTGGAGATCAAGATAGGTGGAGTTTAAGTGGTTGATTATGCATCAACTCAATGTAGGTGATCTGGGGATTAGTATAGATCATTAGCTTGAAAAGATGTAATGCACTTACAGAGAGAGAAGAGATAGAGAGGATAGAACTAATTTCTTTGCTGATCAAGCTCAGACGTCATATACTCACCTGAGTACATATAAAACACTATCTCTCACTCACACCATACCATTTTTTATTAACCAACTCTTCGAGTCAGTTACAATTATTGCAAAAAAGACTATAGTGACCTTTCTTACTCATATAGTCATATGCAATCGAAACAGACTCAGCTGACTTTTACCCATGTATCAGAAATACCTCAAGAATCAAGATAGAACTTCAAGAGAAAGACAATTAATGTGGGCTTTTGTTCATATTCTGTTGCGAACTTCATTGAAAATCAACTAGTCTTACTGTTTTAGGATTCTGATAATTATTACTCTAGAGTTGAACAAAAAGAACGATTTTGTAATTCAATGGTATTGTAGACATACCTGATAATTATTATTTGATCTTCATATGCCTGCTTTGATTTAAATGGCTTAATTATTTGATCTTCATGTCTGCTTAATTTAAATGGCTTATCTTCATGCCTGCTTAATTTAAATGGCTTAATTATTAGAAGCCTCATGGAAAAGCATAGGGAAAGACAATGTGATTTGCAGATGGTGTTCTTAGATATAGAGAAAGCTTATGATAGTGTTCCTAGGGAGCTTATTTGGAGGACTTTATATGATAAACGTCCCAGGGAGATATATTAGAGTCTTGAAAGACATGTATGAGGTTGCTTTGTCCTGTGTCAGCACTCCGGTAGGGGATAGTGAGTACTTTCAGGTTTTACGCGGCCTCCATCAAGGGTCTGCACTTAGTTATTTCATCTTTGCTAACGAGAGGGATTCAAGGAAGCATCCCATGTTGTATGATATTCTCAGATGACATTGTCTTGGTTTCGGATACGAAAGAGGAGATAAACAGAAGATTAGAACAGTGGAGAGTTGCGTTAGAGGACTCAGGATTAAGGATAAGTAGAGGTAAGACCGAGTATCTTTTTTGCCATTTTAGCAAGACCGAAATCGATGAGGGCCAAGATATCTGCATAGGGGAACACGCTCTGACCTCAGAAGTCTTTTAGGTATTTAGGATCCATATTACACAGAACATGGAGGATAGATGAGGTTGTTTCCAACCGTATTCAGGCGGGGTGGAGGAAATGGAGAGCGGCTTCAGGAGTGCTATGCGACAAGAAAGTACCACCTAGGCTTAAAGGGAAATTCTACAGACTAGCTGTTAGACCTGCCATGTTATATGGATCAGAGTGTTGGCCCCTAAAAAAGGCGCAAGCGGAGAAGTTAGAAGTGGCAGAGATGCGGATGCTTTGATGGATGTGTGGGAAAACGTTGTTAGATAAAATCCCGGTTGGTGTTTTTAGAAACGAATTAAGAGTGACCTCTATTGTCTACAAGTTGAGAGAAGGGAGACTGAGGTGTTTCGGTCACGTTAAAAGGAGGCTTCCAACAGCACCAGTTAGGAAAGTAGAATCGCTTACAATGGATGACACTAGTAGGCCTGGTCGCCCTTTTCTGAGGTGGGAAGATAGAGTTAGAGTGGATTTGCAGGAGCTATCTCTCTCTGTGGACATGATCTCAGACAGGTCATCTTGGAGAAGGAAGATTATGATCCAGGACTAAGTAGAAGAGGATTGGCACTTTGCGGCCTAGGGTTTATGGTTTTGGCGGTTAGTTGTGTGCCAGTAGCAAGGGCTTTTATTTATTTATTTATTTTTATTTCTATTTTTACCTTTTTATTTTTTTATTTTTTTCTCGTATTCTTTAATACCTTTTTTCTTGGTTTACCTTGTTTTCCTATGTTCTTTTTGTTTCTATCTATACACGGCCGGAGGTCCTTTCTAGGAAGCAATCTCTCTACCTATGGGTAGGGGTATGATTGTCTATATCTCACCTTCCCCATACCTCGCTTTAGCGGGATTGGGTATCGTTGTTGTTGTTATTGTTGATCTAAAACGTCAAACTTTTGTACTCAGTGTTTTAGTTTTAATCTGTTGTTCTTATTGAACAACTAAACTTTCTGGACTAGTGTTCTCGGGAACATTCCTCTTAACATCTGGATAGTGGATATAGGGGATGAAATTTTTGTTGATATGCAATAAGCCCTTATGTGTGACTGTGTGAGTAGAGTTTTTCACCTTGAGGTTCTTGTCGCATACCTATTGTCTAAGAGCTTTTTCTCAGTCAATTTTATCAGATGCCATTGTAAGTTTGTATCACAAGAAGCTGAGGAAGAGTTGGTAATGCCTGGTATCCTGTAGAATATTTTATTAGCTTATTATATTTTGCATAGGAACATAAATTGATTGTGAGTTGATAATTGTTGTTTAAAGAATAAAAAGTGTTAGCTAATTGAGTATGACAGATTGTTGTTAGTTGAGGAGTGAAAATTAAAATAACATTCGTGAGAAACTTACTCAGGGACGCAGGGTGGTTCAATGCATGGAGCTGGCAGTGTGTTAGGCAGTCGCATGGATCAATCGTTTGTTGTGTTACCAAAACAAAGGAACCAATCATCTTCTGGTGGTGGCGGCGGCATTCCTCCTCGTCCACGTGACTCTGGAAAGGGTGGTGGGGCCATGGAAGAATCTTTTGTGGTATTGCCTCCACCTGCCGCCTCTGTGTACAAGTCTGCTGACGGAGGTGGGAGTGGGACCGCCTATGTTCCATCACAAGAGGGTGGTGCAGTAGCAGCTGCTCCTCCTACACAATCAAATAATTCCGGGTTTCACTCAACCATCACGGTCCTAATACGCGCATTTGAAATTGCTACTACCCAAACACAGGTTAAATTATATATACCTCCTTTCATTTGGTCTTATTTCTTTCTGAGAAGTTTTAGGAAGGTTCTCATTTCCAATTCTTCATTATTTCTCGAGTGTTGTTGAACTCTCTCTCTCTCCAGGTTGATCAACCTTTATGCCTTGAGTGCATGAGGGTGTTATCAGATAAGCTTGATAAGGAAGTTGAAGATGTGAATAGTGACATCAAGGCATATGAAGCTTGCCTTGAGCGCTTGGAGGGAGAACCACGAAATGTGCTTAGCGAGGCTGACTTTTTGAGGGAAAAGCTAAAGGTACGACGTATAAAACAAATATTTTTTTTCTTCTCACAACAACAATACCAAATCCTACAGTGGCGTATGGGAGAGTAGCAGTCGTACCCTTGGACTCACAAGCTGGCCCATCTCTTACTAGTTACCGCTATTTATTTATTCATTTGTTTTCTCATATCATAACCTTTTACTATTAAAGAACTTTGGAGTACAATGCTGGTCAAGCCAATGGCTTTATTGGTGGAATGGAATCATACCTTATATTATAATGTACTTGCCCGTGCATAAACAAGCAGAAAACAGTATTAGATGACATGTTTCTTTCTCTACTTTCATTCATGCCTCTTGCTGTGGTTGTTACTTATATATTTCTTTGTTAAATGATGCTGTTGAAGATAGAAGAAGAAGAACGTAAACTTGAAGCAGCAATTCAAGAAACTGAAAAACAGTGCAGTGAAGTAACTGGTGAATTGAAGGAACTTGAGCTTAAATCCAATCGCTTTAAAGAGTTGGAGGAACGGTAATCAACCTTTTGACTGACATTATACATGATGAGTATATAGTTTCTCCATTTACAAGGGTTACTACCTTGGCTTTTGTGTATTTGGTTCAGATATTGGCACGAGTTCAACAATTTCCAGTTTCAGTTGATATCTCATCAGGTGAGATTAGTGTAGGACCTATTTAAAAAGAATAAAATAATGAAGACACTTGTTGTATCCGAGTCTTGAAGCAGTTTAAGACTCGGGTGCTACATTCAATACGAATCTTTGTTATTATAAAGGTCTTGAGTAAGATTACGCATCATAAAATAAGTTGGTTTAAAAAAGTTTATAATAAAATGCAACCAGAGCATCATATACATACATACATACATACATACATAGGGGAGGGTTCAAATGAGAACTGTATTACGTATGAGATGTGCGAGAACCGATCTTAGCCTCGTAAATTATGTATATGTATGTATGTATGTAATACAGTTCATTAATTTCTCATTAATGATGATGATTTTTTTTGGAAAATCTAGCCTCCTGGACGCAATTCATGGTTGGGTAAATATATGAATGTCCAAAATACCCATATTAGTAAGTCATTAATGGTGTTACAAACAGTTTTCGCAGATCTTGTACGAAAAACAGTTCTCAATTGAACTTCTCCCTATATATAAATGACCAAAATATCCCTATTAATGAGTCATTAACAAGCATTTATAGTGGTTACAAATGGTTCTTGCGGATATCACATTAAGAACCGTTCTCAAATGAACTTCTCCTTAGATATGTGTGTGTGTGTATATATATATATATAGAGAGAGAGAGAGAGAGGGAGAGGGAGAGAGAGAGAGAGAGAGAGAGAGAGAGAGAGAGGAGATGTGTGTGTCTGTAGGGTTTCTGATATATTTAAGAAATGTTGCTTTGGTTGAGACAGGAAGAGAGAGATGCAATATTGGCGAAAATTGAAGTATCACAAGCACATTTAGAAGTGCTGAAGAGAAGTAATGTCCTGAATGATGCATTTCCAATTTGGTACGATGGAGAATTTGGAACAATCAACAATTTCAGGCTGGGGAGGCTCCCTAAAATTCCAGTATGTTATCTACAGCCATTCACTTTACTTGTAATGAATCTTGTCTTTTATATCCTGCTTTTAAAGCACATGAACCGGTCTTTCTTTTGACTATGTTGGTGTCAGGTGGGTGGAGAAAGGGCACCAACTTGTTATGTTACCTTTCCTGTTGGCAAACCTAAATTAATCGACATGCTTCTTTCCTATAGGGAAATCCTAGGCTTATTATATACCTGCTTATCAAAGATCTAATTTAGTTAACCGAGTTTTTGGTTGCAATTATGAAAAATACCAACTCAGGTAGAGTGGGATGAGATAAACGCTGCATGGGGCCAAGCTTGTCTTCTTCTTCATACAATGGCTCAATATTTCAGGCCAAAGTTCCAGTATCCTTGTCCTGATCTTGCTTCTTCTACATTTCCTTCATATCTTGCTTGTCTTCTTTTTTGTTTTGGTTTGATTGAAGTATATCCTTAACCTCTTGTTGAACAGTTACCGAATAAAAATCCTTCCCATGGGAAGTTATCCTCGAATAATGGATAGCAACAACAATACATATGAGTTGTAAGTTTGTATACAAGCTTATCAGATCTTGCTTCTTCTTACACTGAATTCCTTCACTTAATAATTTCCTAGTCTAGGATCACTTGGTTATGATGATGATAACTGGTTTTGCTTTCTTTTTGGGGCATTGCTTGTATATAACCGTGACAGAATTCTTCTTATGATCTGATAAAGTGTGTGTGTGTGTGTGTGTATTATATGAAAAAATATATAAAGTTTTAGATTGTCATGGGTGGTTTTATCACGTGTATGGTTGTTAACAATTAGAGTGACACAGGTTTGGTCCAGTGAATTTGTTTTGGAGCACTCGATATGACAAGGCAATGACACTGTTCCTGACATGCCTGAAGGAGTATGCAGAATTTGCGCAGTCGAAGGATAAAGAAAACAACATACCACCCGAAAAATGTTTCAAGCTTCCATATAAGTAAGTAAGTGGGTGAGTCAGTTTATACACAAGCAAGCATGAAGATGATGTAAGTTGTAAGTGATGTTAAATGTTTGCTGCAGGATTGAGAATGACAAAGTGGAAAGCTATTCCATCACACAGAGCTTCAATAAACAGGAGAATTGGACGAAAGCTCTCAAGTATACTCTCTGCAATTTGAAGTGGGCTCTCTACTGGTTTGTTGGTAATACCAACTTCCAGCCACTCGCCGCCTCCTCTCAGTCTCATTCTCATGTCCCTGCTTCTTCCTACACAAACCGTCCACCACCACACCACCCCAAAACATCATCATCATCATCATCATCACGAGTGTAATAAATAAATATGTATATAAATAATGTAAATGGTACATATGAAACTGCTTTGCACATGCCCTGCTCTAAACTGTGTGATTAATTTGCTAAAGTACGTACGTTGATATCTTTCAGGTGAAATTAAGTAATATTGTATCACATGGCCGGTTCCATCCTCATTCTAATAAAACGACAATTAGCAATATGTTAGCATGTTAACAGGGGCGGACTTAGATTATGTGTGTGTGGTGGTGGGGTGGGGTGGGGTGGGGTGGGGGGGGGGGGGGGGGGGCGGTAGGGACACCGTTTTTTTTACTGTTTGTAGTGTTAATTTTTGATTTTTTGAGACAGTGTTACTGGTAAATTTTCGGGGTGCTACCGGTGATGCCACCAAAATTAAAGGAAAAATTGAACTTTAAAAAAAAATGATAAGAAATAGTTTAATCTTTTAATTTATACCTTTAAAATACTTTAGGGTACATTTAAAATAGAATTTTAGTTAACATGATTTCATATAAATTGTGTTTTGCTTTAAATTTTGGTCCTAAAATACCAAAACAACAGCTGAAACCTCGTTAATCCGACACGATTAACCGGAAACCCGAGAAAAAACCCGAACCTCACACTCAATTTTATTTAATTTTATTTTCGCATTATATGATACTAACGGTCAAAAAATTCTTAGATCCGCCCATGAGCATGAATCTTTGGTACATGGATTAACAATGACACGTCCGCAGTACGTAGGTAGGAGAAACATATATACTTGTGAGTTGTGACATTGGAAGCATGCTGAATCAAAAGTCAAGATTGGCGGGATTTGAGTAATAATGTTTGATATTTATGGAATCTCAGTCTAAAAAAGATAATTTTCTTAATTAGGGGTATTAAAAGAGGATTAATTAATATTCCTTTGGAATTTGTCTAAAATATATTGATTTTGTCACACATATCTATATTTATGCTAATAATTAAAGTATTTAACATTCTTTCTTCTAAAAGTCTTAATCTCTTAAATTTTAAATAACTTAAAATTACGAACTTATCCCTCATTTAAACCTAAAAGGAAACCATTGAATACCATTTTCATAACCAAATATTTCTTAAAAACAATGTTCAAAAATATCAAGTCAATACAAATTAATTTTTTTAAAGATATTAAGAATTAAAAAACCTCCTTAGAGATATTACTTTAAATATTCTATTATATAATAACTTTTTTAATTTAAGTATTAAGAAAATTCATATAACTAAACCTTATAAACCTAATAACATGTAACCGAATTTATAAATACTCGTATAAGTAAACTAAAAAGTTTAATTTATCATATATTTGACATTAATTTACTTAAACTCTTAGAATTTAAGTAATAGAAAATTACTAATATAGTCTTGAATATCCTTACATTTTTTTAAAAACACCAACCCGGCCACCAATACATTATATCATACTTACATAATTTCTTATTCAAATCAACACTATTCACAAAGTAATTGATATGTTTTCATCATCACATTTTCTATGAGGAGCTTTTTTCTTATTTTTTGTTTTTCAAAACTTATTTTAGAAATTAACGAAAGAGTTAATAGATAATAATGGAATAAATAAAATCGAAAAGAGGGGAAAAATTAGACATATTGCGAATGAAAATTATTCATGTAACACCGGTTTTCACGCGCTTAAAATTAGGGAAAATTTAAGCTTTTTAAACTTATATAATAAAAGTCAGCAGCGGAAGTAACCACGTTTTACAAAAGATAATATTGTTTATCTGACTTGGTAATGTAAAAGTACAACACCATAAACCAAGTCCCAAAAATACTACCGCGTGTTACCCAACTAACCGACACTACCGACCATCGGATCACAAAAAATTACAACGAGCAGTGTTCCGCAAAAGATACGTACAATAACTACCAACAAGTCCCGCCTCACCAGGCCAACTACTTCGCATCTGCAAAAAGGTAAATTTAGGCACCGTTAGCTACAACTAGCTAGTGAGTACAGATTAACACATAAGCATCAATAAGCAGGTTATCCCAACTACGGGACAGCACACAAGGCTATCCTAACACATAGTGTCGCGCCAACGAGTCAGTAGGAATCATATCTTGCAGGGTGGGAACCCCGCTCAACGATTCAAACTGGGGACCATCAGCAACAACTAACCGCTATGGTGGGGGAGCGAATAGCAGTCCACCAAACGCGTTACGAAGCTCGAAGCTCAACATCTTGGATCTCAACTGAAGTTAAGATCCCAACTCACGTTAAGGAGCAGCGGTTTGCAAGACCACCCCGGCGTGCTGCACACCGGGTACCGTTGATCCCCGTTATTCCATCAAAGGGATCCAGCCTTCGGGAAGAAAGCTGACCTTAACCATGCCACATCGGTCCGGACCAGTACCACATATACAACTACTACCCGTAATGGGTTCAACTATACGCATGCGATTCATAACCAACGTATAAAGCAACTTAGCATGGCAACAATGTATAACAACATGTATAACATACCTCATACGCACGTGTGCGACATCGACAACATATTTCAACAAACAACAGACAACGCTACTTACCGAGACTCATGGGAAAACCGGTACTCACCTCGAGTTTATAAGAGGCAGATATGAATTCGGGAATCCCAGGAGCACACGGAATCGTCCGAATCACCTAACACATCATGTGTAGGTTCAGTCAACGTCTAAAAGTACTATCATTGCTTCTACGTAAACGTACAACGAACAACAAGCAACAGGCAACCTGGAACAGCTCCTACGGCCGCAGTAGATGTGTCCTACGGCCGCAGGACACCTTCCAAACACCTCCTACGGCCGTAGGAATACATCCTACGCCCGCAAGAGTTCACTTCCAAGAAACCATACCCTACGGCCGAAGGGACCATACCCTACGCCCGTAGAAGTGATTCTTTGGGTACCAACGGTTGTAGGTTATGTACCTACGCCCGTAGGCTTCTTTCCTTCACCCGTAGGTGGTAAACCACATAAAATACACAAAATACCCTCCTACGGCCGTAGAAACCTTTTCCTACGGCCAAAGAAGGCTTAATTTTAACATTCCTGAAAAACACCCTCCTACGGCCGTAGGAACATTCTCCTACGGGGGTAGGAGCTAAATTTCTATAAATCTGAAAAACACCTTCCTACGGGGGTAGGAACTTTTCCCTACGGCCGTAGGAAGTTCCCGCACAGCAGGCCTTCGTCTCTGTTCGCGAAACAGGCCTGAAACTCGCGTTTTTCACCATTTTTATCGACTGAAACTTCATTTTAATTGTTCTTACATATTATTAAACTTCCCTACAACATCCTTACATGTTTCTTGACTCAAAACTATCATTGACTCCTCAATTTCACCTTCAACTTGAATCATTTCACACACACCACTTAAGAACTAGACTTAAGAAGAAAACTTACAACAAGGATGGAGATTACCAACTGTAGAACCAAATCTATGCTACTGAATCCACCAAATCAGATTGCTTCCTTCTTGTTTTCACCTTTGAGAACTAACGAGAGTTGTGTGTGTGTGTTTTGCGTATGTTTGTGTGTGTTTTGTGAAGGCAGGGGATAAGAATCCCCCTTAAACCGACCCAAGTGGGTTTAATACCCCACGAGGGTATTTCGTTCTCCTATTCAACTTCTAAAGCAACTTAGGTTTATCCGTTTTAACTAACGGAGATATTTTCGGAATCATTATCTGAAACCGTTCAACAACTTACCGACTCTATCTATTAACAACACATTTCCAACTTTACCCACATAACCACGTGTACCAACAAATAACAACAATTAACAATAAGAACAACTTAGACAACTTGGTTAATGTCAAGGTACAACTATACAAACACAATGTACAACAAGCTACTACTAGGCCCTATTTTAGGGTGTTACAAATCTACCCCCCTTAAGAAGATTCCGTCTTCGGAATCTGATCGTCTACGAACAAGTGAGGGTATCTAGATCGCATGTCGTCTTCGGTCTCCCAGGTCATATTCGAACCTAGGTTATGCTTCCACTTGACCAAAACCAGCTTTATCATTTTTCTGCGTAACTTCTTGATCTTTGAACCCAGTATTTCCATCGGTTCTTCAACTAGACGTTTTGAAGCATCTACTCTCAACTCTTGCAGAGGCAGAATCTGGTTCTCCTCCACTTTGCATTTACGCAGATAACACACGTTGAACGTGTTATGGATTCCAGAAAGCTCTGGTGGCAACTCAAGCGATACCGTTTGGTCGTTAACCTTATGAAGAATTTTAAACAGACCAATATATCGTGGACTCAATTTGCCTTTCCGGCCAAATCGAATAACACCTTTCCAAGGAGAGACTTTTAAGAATACTCGATCACCCTCCTTGAATTCAACAGGTCTACGCTTTGTATCTGCGTATACCTTTTGTCTATCACGAGCAGCTTTCAATTTTTCACGAGCAACTTTCACTTTATCAGCTGTAATCTGAACAATTTCGGGTCCGGCAAACTGCTTCTCACCGGGCTCGAGCCAACATGTTGGTGTACGACAACGTCTCCCGTACAACATCTCATATGGAGGCATCCCAATACTGGAATGATACGAGTTATTGTAAGCGAACTCGATCAAAGGTAAGTGAGAATCCCACGCACCGCCATACTAGAGGACACATGCGCGAAGCATGTCCTCCAACGTTTGAATCGTTCTCTCCGACTGGCCATCGGTCTGTGGATGATACGCCGTGCTCAGGTGAACACGAGTACCAAGTTCGCTTTGCAAACTCTGCCAAAAATGGGAAGCAAATCGTGCATCCCGATCAGATACAATCGAACATGGCAAACCATGTCGTGATACCACTTCGTTCACATACAACTTGGCTAGCTTTTCCAATGGAGTAGACTCGCTGATAGCTAGAAAGTGAGCACTCTTGGTCAATCGGTCGACAATGACCCAAATTGCATCATGACCTCTGAGGGTTTTCGGCAACTTTGTCACAAAGTCCATCGTAATGTGATCCCATTTCCATTCTGGAATCTCAAGTTGTTGCAGATTGCCATAAGGCTTCTGATGTTCTGTCTTAACTTGCGCGCAGATATGACATTTCTCCACGAAGGAAGCAATGTCTCGTTTCAAAGTAGGCCACCAATATAACGCTTTCAAATCGTGATACATCTTTGTGCTGCCCGGATGAACCGACAGCCTAGACTTATGGGCTTCCTGCAGTATCAGATCACGATTACCACCATGAAGTGGCACCCATACGCGAGACTGAAAAGTCTTTAATCCGCGAGTATCATCAACAAGTTGGTCTTTCAGCTTTCTCATCAACTCGGCTTTCAGATTCTCATCTTGTAACGCCACTTGCTGTGTTTCCTTCAATCTGGCAATGATATCGGGAACCACAGTAAGTTTCATAAACTTTGCATCTACAGAAGAGCTTTTGCGACTTAAGGCATCCGCCACCACATTGGCCTTACCAGGATGGTAGCGAATTTCACAATCATAGTCTTTTATCAACTCAAGCCATCTGCGTTGCCTCATATTGAGCTCTTTCTGCGTGAAGACATATTGTAGGCTTTTGTGATCTGTGCAGACCACACATTTGGTACCGTAAAGATAGTGTCTCCACAATTTCAACGCGAACACCACAGCTGCCAACTCAAGATCATGAGTCGGATAGTTGCCTTCATGAGGTTTTAATTGCCTTGAAGCATAGGCAATCACTTTATCACGTTGCATCAACACACACCCCAATCCGGAGTACGAAGCATCACAATAAACAACAAAATCTTCAGATCCGTCTGGCAATGAAAGAATTGGAGCTTCGCACAGTAGCTGTTTCAGAGACTGAAACGCTTGTTCTTGAGCTTCCGCCCAAACAAATGCAACATCCTTGCGAGTTAATTTGGTCAAAGGACCTGCAAGCTTAGAAAAGTCACGGATAAACCGCCGATAATAACCAGCTAGGCCAAGAAAACTTCTAATTTCAGAAGGAGTTCGGGGAACTCCCCAATTCATCACCGCCTCGACCTTCGCTGGATCAACTTTCACGCCATCACTACAAATCACGTGGCCAAGAAAATGGACCTCTCGTAACCAGAATTCGCATTTCGAGAATTTAGCGTAAAGCTTCTCCCGTTTAAGAGTTTCGAGAACCTCTCGCAAATGCGACTCGTGTTCAGCTTCAGTTTTAGAATAAATGAGAATATCGTCAATAAACACGATCACCGACTTATCAAGAAAAGGACGACAAACCCGGTTCATCAGGTCCATGAAAACAGCAGGAGCATTGGTTAAGCCAAACGGCATCACCAAAAACTCATAATGACCATAACGAGTACGGAAAGCCGTCTTCGGAACATCTTCGTCAGCGACTAACACTTGATGATACCCCGACCGAAGATCGATCTTTGAGAAGCATGTCGCTCCCTGCAGTTGATCAAACAAATCATCTATCCGCGGCAAAGGATACTTATTCTTTACCGTTCGCTTATTCAGCTCCCGGTAATCTATACACATTCTCATCGTCCCATCTTTCTTCTTTACGAATAGTACAGGAGCGCCCCAAGGAGAAGAACTCGGGCGAATAAAGCCTTTGTCTAGCAACTCCTGAATTAGTGTCATCATCTCGCGAACCTCTGAAGGAGTAAGACGATATGGAGCTTTGGCAACAGGGGTAGCCCCCGAAACAAGATCAATATGATATTCAACATCTCTGACAGGCGGTAACCCAGGCAACTCATCAGGAAACACTTCTGGATAATCAGTTACCACCGGAATATCACGAACAACACGTTTCTCCAATTTAGCATCAATCACATGTGCCAGATAACACTCGCAACCTTTTGAAACTGCTTTTCTCGCTTTTATTAGAGAAATGACAGGAATATCCGATTTACGTCTTTCACCACGAGCCACAGCATATGACCCGTCAGGTAGAGGGACTTTGATCAACTTCTTGGAACAAAAAATCTCAGCATTCAACTTGCTAAGCCAATCCATCCCAATTACAACATCGAATCCCGCAATCGGCATAAGAAGAAAGGAAACAGGAAAACTACTCCCATCGATATCAATAATTGCTTGAGGGACATTATCAACAACTGGAACTACTTTACCACTAGCAGTCTCTACTCTTATTGGCTCAAATAGTACAGATACAGGCATGTGCAGTTTATCACAAAAAGAGACAGATACAAAAGAATACGTAGCTCCAGAATCAAACAATACACATGCTGGGGCATAATTAACAAGAAATGTACCAGTTATCACGTCTCCAGCACCCTTAGCTTCCTCAGCTGTCATCTGAAATGCTCGCCCTTTAGCTCGAGGAGCACCATCCTTTTTCTGCCCAGAGGCAGACCCACCAGCACCGGTACTTGGCTTTGACCGGCAGTCAGATATTCTGTGCCCTGGCTTGTGGCACTTGTAACAAACATCCTCCTTGAACTCACACTCGGCAACCACATGCCCCTTCTGCCCACACCATAAACATCGAGCAGTGGCTTTAGAACAGTCACCACTATGATACGTACGGCAAGTTGCACACCACGGACGATCCACCCACGGCTTCTTCTGGGAATCAAACTTCCCACCAGCAACAGATTTTCCTTTAGAAGGACCCGGCTTCGAGGATTGTTGAAACTTCCTCTTATGACTTTCACCAGCTCGGTCATCCTTGCCCTGAGTACGATCATCTTCAATCTGTCGAGCCATTTCAAACGCTCGATCCAAACTCCCAGCCATTCTAACGATAGCACGATAATCAGCAGGCAACTTTCCCACAAACTTTCTCATCTTTGCAACTTCATCATTCACCAAGCTAGGAATAAACCTCCCTTTATCGATAAAGGTTTGAATCAAAACATCCACCGACTTATCTCCCTTACTTAGAGCGTTGAACTCTCTTTCCATCTTCTCCATGTCATAGTCTGTACAATACCGCCTGGTTACTTTCTCAGTAAACTGCTCCCATGTCATGGCAGCCACAACCTCTTTACTCAACGTCGCTTTCACTGAATCCCACCAGAACAACGCGCTACCCTTCAACATCTGTGTCGTGTATTTGACACGAAGCTCCGCTTCACAATCACAAGAATCAAACACACCCTCGGTCTCTCTAAGCCACCTCACGACATCCGAAGGACCATCACCGCCCTCAAATTCTTTCGGACCGCAAGAACGGAATTTCTTAAACGAACACTTCTCTGGTCTACGCCCTTGCACAACCGCTACTAACAGCTCCCGTGTAAGTCGGAGCTCTTCCTCCAGACGTGCAATACGTGCTGCTTGTTCTGGATCTTGCCTTATCGGCTCATAATTATGCGGAGCAGATCCCTCATCGGCTTCAGGATGAACACTTGAAGCTTCATCCTCCATACGTTTAAGAGCCTCTTCAGTATTAAGTCGTTGCTCAGCCATTCTATGTCAACTTACTACACATGGGAACAACGTTTAGTACTCTATTTACTCAACAACTACTAACGCTACAAGTTAGTTTACACATGCAATTACCCAATTAGGAACACTTAACGATGGTCGGGCCCGAGCTTGAGATTGAATACTCCTACGAGTACCCAATTCCTCAAACTTAGGCTCTGATACCTACTTGTAACACCGGTTTTCACGCGCTTAAAATTAGGGAAAATTTAAGCTTTTTAAACTTATATAATAAAAGTCAGCAGCGGAAGTAACCACGTTTTACAAAAGATAATATTGTTTATCTGACTTGGTAATGTAAAAGTACAACACCATAAACCAAGTCCCAAAAATACTACCGCGTGTTACCCAACTAACCGACACTACCGACCATCGGATCACAAAAAATTACAACGAGCAGTGTTCCGCAAAAGATACGTACAACAACTACCAACAAGTCCCGCCTCACCAGGCCAACTACTTCGCATCTGCAAAAAGGTAAATTTAGGCACCGTTAGCTACAACTAGCTAGTGAGTACAGATTAACACATAAGCATCAATAAGCAGGTTATCCCAACTACGGGACAGCACACAAGGCTATCCTAACACATAGTGTCGCGCCAACGAGTCAGTAGGAATCATATCTTGCAGGGTGGGAACCCCGCTCAACGATTCAAACTGGGGACCATCAGCAACAACTAACCGCTATGGTGGGGGAGCGAAGAGCAGTCCACCAAACGCGTTACGAAGCTCGAAGCTCAACATCTTGGATCTCAACTGAAGTTAAGATCCCAACTCACGTTAAGGAGCGGCGGTTTGCAAGACCACCCCGGCGTGCTGCACACCGGGTACCGTTGATCCCCGTTATTCCATCAAAGGGATCCAGCCTTCGGGAAGAAAGCTGACCTTAACCATGCCACATCGGTCCGGACCAGTACCACATATACAACTACTACCCGTAATGGGTTCAACTATACGCATGCGATTCATAACCAACGTATAAAGCAACTTAGCATGGCAACAATGTATAACAACATGTATAACATACCTCATACGCACGTGTGCAACATCGACAACATATTTCAACAAACAACAGACAACGCTACTTACCGAGACTCATGGGAAAACCGGTACTCACCTCGAGGTTATAAGAGGCAGATATGAATTCGGGAATCCCAGGAGCACACGGAATCGTCCGAATCACCTAACACATCATGTGTAGGTTCAGTCAACGTCTAAAAGTACTATCATTGCTTCTACGTAAACGTACAACGAACAACAAGCAACAGGCAACCTGGAACAGCTCCTACGGCCGCAGTAGATGTGTCCTACGGCCGCAGGACACCTTCCAAACACCTCCTACGGCCGTAGGAATACATCCTACGCCCGCAAGAGTTCACTTCCAAGAAACCATACCCTACGGCCGAAGGGACCATACCCTACGCCCGTAGAAGTGATTCTTTGGGTACCAACGGTTGTAGGTTATGTACCTACGCCCGTAGGCTTCTTTCCTTCACCCGTAGGTGGTAAACCACATAAAATACACAAAATACCCTCCTACGGCCGTAGAAACCTTTTCCTACGGCCAAAGAAGGCTTAATTTTAACATTCCTGAAAAACACCCTCCTACGGCCGTAGGAACATTCTCCTACGGGGGTAGGAGCTAAATTTCTATAAATCTGAAAAACACCTTCCTACGGGGGTAGGAACTTTTCCCTACGGCCGTAGGAAGTTCCCGCACAGCAGGCCTTCGTCTCTGTTCGCGAAACAGGCCTGAAACTCGCGTTTTTCACCATTTTTATCGACTGAAACTTCATTTTAATTGTTCTTACATATTATTAAACTTCCCTACAACATCCTTACATGTTTCTTGACTCAAAACTATCATTGACTCCTCAATTTCACCTTCAACTTGAATCATTTCACACACACCACTTAAGAACTAGACTTAAGAAGAAAACTTACAACAAGGATGGAGATTACCAACTGTAGAACCAAATCTATGCTACTGAATCCACCAAATCAGATTGCTTCCTTCTTGTTTTCACCTTTGAGAACTAACGAGAGTTGTGTGTGTGTGTTTTGCGTATGTTTGTGTGTGTTTTGTGAAGGCAGGGGATAAGAATCCCCCTTAAACCGACCCAAGTGGGTTTAATACCCCACGAGGGTATTTCGTTCTCCTATTCAACTTCTAAAGCAACTTAGGTTTATCCGTTTTAACTAACGGAGATATTTTCGGAATCATTATCTGAAACCGTTCAACAACTTACCGACTCTATCTATTAACAACACATTTCCAACTTTACCCACATAACCACGTGTACCAACAAATAACAACAATTAACAATAAGAACAACTTAGACAACTTGGTTAATGTCAAGGTACAACTATACAAACACAATGTACAACAAGCTACTACTAGGCCCTATTTTAGGGTGTTACAATTCAATGTCATCATAGTGCGTAAATATTGTACACTACGTTATCAAAAACCGACATATTACCAAGTATGAATTATTTATCGTCACTGTATTGCTCGGGTAACATTTTAGTATATATATATATACTAGCATGGTACCCGCGCTATGCGGCGGCAACGAATAAAGAGAGACTCGGAGGGTTCTTGTTGTAATAAAAACCTAACAAGATATTAAGCAAAGATAATTGAAAATGAACTGCGAATTCGGTGTTCATCTAATAATCTTAAAAAGGTAATTATGTGGTGAGTATATATTAGAGCGAGTCATATAACATGATGACAAAATTTATATAATGCGTTTCAAATCTGAAAGCTAGTTGAGATTTCGCTTTAGTTTTGCAAATTATTTTTTGTAATTCTTATATAATTCTATAAATTATGAAAATATAATTTAATTTATTACCTTAAAAAATTATTCCATATTTCTATGACTAATATTTTATTTGGTGTGATATAATGTCTTTCAATTTTTCTTTACAATCATCTTACATTACGTTTATTTCATTTTTAATATCAATTAGTTATAATTGTTCTTTATTTCCATCTTGAAGTCATTCCCCATTTAATTGTTTCCAAAATAACTTCCAATTTATGACATACTATTTATAGTCGAGAGGGGTAGATAAGTAATTTTAATTGATTTAATTTTCAAGAGATTAAGAATTTTGGTCTAAATGCTTTATAATATATATATATATATATATATATATATATATATATATATATATATATATATATATATATATATAAATTGGATCAATAAAGAACCCCTTCTTAAACAAAGAACCTAAAGAACCAATATGGACCATTGGATCATCAAAATCAATGGATGAGATTGATCGATGGTAAAACTGTAATTATCATGTATTAATTTAGGAAGAAAAGGGTAAACATGGAAAATCCCACCCCCAACAACCTCGATATTTTTTAAAAAAACCCCCAAAAACTTTAAATTGTCATAACTTTTTAAGTTTTGTGAATTTGAACAAAAAAATTATACCAATCTTTTAGTTTTTTAATCCTCTTTCAAACAAGATCACTCTTCCCATATTTTTCTAAATTTTTTTTAACTTGAAAATTTTGTTTGCATTTGGGTAACATGTAGTGTTCTGTACGAATTTTGCATTGTGAAACAAGATCACTCTTCACATTGATCTTCATAGATAGATTTTCAAAATACTGTCGGTTTGGCTTGAAAACGTGTTTTGGTTGACAGCATTGTGAAACGATTCCCAGTTCTGTTTCACATATCCTTTTGATTTTTCCATAAGAACCACTCGCCTCACGAAGAATAACAAACAGTAAACGAGGATTGAATGTCTGTCATATATTAAAACATATCTGATAAATTGTGTTGTAAGAATATGACAAGCAAAAGATTCATATTTCATACCATTCCTTTGTCTTTACACATTGATATAATTCCATAACAGAATTCCATAACTACTTCTTCCCTATGCCTAGAAAAACTGATTATAACCCAGTGATTCACTGTTCCACCATTGAACATTTTCTATACAAAACACAAAAGTTATACAACCTCATGACAGCAGGTAAAATCGGCTTTTAACAGAAGCAAAGAAAGAAAAAGAGATACCAAGTTCATCATGTTCCATTGACTAACAGACGGATTTTGCATTTTGCATTTGGTTCTTAATAAACACAACATCTACGAATTTTGCATTTTGGGCTTGAATGAACACAGCTCAAAATGCAAACTACGGATTTTGCATTTTGGGTTTGAATGAACCCAGCTCAAAATGCAAACTTTGCATTTAAAAAAAAAGTTTCAGAAATCAAATGATGAAAGTCGATGGTGGCGGTGAACCGTTGAAGTTGTTCGTCGGCGCCTTTTTGATAATTCGAATGCTTTAATCTTTTATTCATAAAAAATAAAAAATTAATAATAATATATTCTGTCCATCATATCCCTGAATTCTCGTCAACCCGGCCAACCCAACCAACCACCGGTAACTGACGCTTACCGGAAAACTTCAGTGTGATCTGCTTTCTCTTCGAGCTAGCTAACACACACACACACACACACACACACACACACACACACACACATATATATATATAGCTTTATAGTTATAGATTTTAATATCATTAATTATATTTTCACTTTAAAAGAATTGAAGGTTAAGTTTACGGCCGCCAATTAACTTATCTATCAACTTTTCTCACTTACAAAACCCCAACCGTAGGATGTACGTTTTCGGTCTTGTTGGTGTAGTTCAAGCTTCGTTATACATACCCATGGTTGTTGAAATATAGGTTTAAATGTAATTCAAATTAATGTTTATATTTTACGTTTTCGTTTTTTGCGTTTTGCATTTAGGTTTAACGAACCCAGCTCAAAATGCAAACTACGGATTTTGCATTTTGCATTTGGTTTTTAATGAACACAGCATCTACGAATTTTGCATTTTGGGCTTGAATGAACCCAGCTCAAAATGCAAACTACGGATTTTGCATTTTGGGTTTGAATGAACCTAGCTCAAAATGCAAACTTTGCATTTAAAAAAAAAAAGTTTCAGAAATATATCAAGTCCGGTCTTGTTTGAAAGAGGACGAAAAACTGAAACTAATGATATAATTTTTTTTGTTAAAATTCTAAAAAACGAAGAAGTTATAATCATTTAAAGTAAGTGGGGTTTTTTTTATTTTAATTTTGGAGGAGCTTGGGGGAGCTGGGCACCGACGATTTTTTTCCCTTTTTGCCCCTAAATTATGTGTCACGTGTCATCACCAGAAGAGGTTCTTTAGGTTCTATGTTTAAGAGAGGTTCTTTGTTTAACCTTACCCTATATATATATATATATATATATATATATATATATATATATATATATATATATATATATATATATAGGGTTAGGATCAATAACATTCCCCTCTTAAACAAGGACCCCTAAGTCTCGTTATCAACCATTAGATCTTAATAATGGATGGATCAGATTAATTGTTTAGCAAAATCAGGATTAGGCAAATTAATTGTTGGGATTGTAACATAAAAAGGGTATTTTTGTCCATACCCAAATAAACCAAATATACGGTTTCCGTTTGAAACTACCTATTATCACGGAAAAACCCACACACGATCAACACAAAATCAAAATCACGTCAAAACCTCCGCTCTACAACCCTCGTAAAACGATTTCGCGCTCGATCAAAAGCATTTCGTTCGTGTAATCGTTGATTACTTCATCATATTCACTACAAGTAAGCATACATTCCTTCAATATTGTAATGAAAATGCAAATATTCATGTCGTAAACCTTCAATTTTGTATGTTACAGTGTCGAAAGTATCTGAGGGAAGGAGGAAAAGTTCGAGAATCTGCTAAATGTTTAGGAATGCACAACCTACAGATGGTAAGGTTATTGACCTAGATGATGAAGGAGCATCATCAGTAGGCAAAAATGCTAAACAATTGAAGAAATCATTTCCATCAACAAACCCTGATCGACATAATACGACTGATTTAGGAGGTAGAAATATGTTCTTATCTCCTACATTGCAACATATCTATTTGATTAAATGTAGAATTGGCATTTTGAGATACGTAAATGATTCATATGTAAATACTCATTTTAGGTTAAAATGATGAAGATTCAGTTTGGGGTACATGTTTTTAATGTAAACTTGTTTACATAATAATAGTAATTTTGCTGCATGGATGATGTATATGTTAAATTCCAATAAGATGAAAATGATTTAAAACTTGTATGAAGCATAAGAATGAGGGGAATTCTTATTAATTTCTAGTTGGGCATGCTATGTATCTGTGTTACAATTGATAAACACAAACATGGATAAGAAAATCATGATCAAAACATTTTGCATATTAAAAAAAGACAACCATTAAAAAAAATCATTTTAAAAAACAGAGCAAATGGCTAATACTGATCTCAATATGATGATTATTGGTTAGGATTATCATCCGCTGCACAAATAAAAGGAACTCCAATTGAAAAAACAGGTGAAGTAGAAGCTGGAAATGAAGGTACCAGTCTCTTTATATACATTTATATCCTGAAAATGCTAAAGAGATTCCTGATACAAATCAAACATTCAAATAATCATTTTCATAAAAATAATACTAATCTCGATATGATTATTAATGTTTAGAATTATGTTTATAAAATGCTAAATTGGTTACTGGTGTTAAACATGATGATGTAGATACTAGAATAAAAATGATAATGTGAAATTTTTAAAAATGATGATGTGGAATTAGCATTTTGAGATATGATTCATATGAAAATACTCATTTTATGTTATGAAATTTGAGTTTGGGATACATGTTTTTAATGTAATTTTTTGCAATAAGTTTGTTGCATGTATGATGAAAATGATTTAAAACCTAAATGAGGCATAAGAATTAAGGAAATTGTTAATGGAGGTTGAATATGATTAAATTGGGCATGCTATGTATATGTGTTAAAAATGATAAACACAACAATGGATAGGGAATCATTTTCAATAACATTTTACTGATATCAACATGATGATTATTGTTATTGTTTAGGATTATCATCTTCTGCACAACCAAAGTAAGCTCCAAATAAACAAACAGCTGAAGTAGGAGTTGAAAAGCAAGGTACTAGTCTCTTTATATACAATGATTTTCTGAAAATGATAAATATTAACTAATACGAATCAGAAATTCACATAATCATTTTCAAAAAAAAAAGAATACTGATCTCAACATGATGATTATTGTTTAAGATTATCATTTTTAAAACCAAAGGAAACTCTAAAAGGAAGAAACTAGTATGTTTATACAATGATGATATGAAAAAGCTTAAGATTTTATTGATATGAAAATGATAATGTTGATATTATAATAAAAATGATCTCAATATGATGCTGTGAACATGATAATGTTGATATTATAATAAAAATGATACTGGATCAAAACATGATGATGTTAAATGATATACAATTAACATGATAAGAATCTGTATATTAATAAGATAAATAGAATATGGTGTAAAACATGATTATAAGAATTTGTTAAACATGATGTTGTTAACATGAAAATGAAAATGATATGAATCTGTTTCTACTAATGTTATACTATCATTTTAAGTTTAGTTAAACATGATTATGTGAATATGTGAATTATGGAAACTGTCATAAACAATGGATTATGAAAAGTAAGTGAACCTGTTTATACTATCTATTATACTATAATTTTATTTTTAGTTAAACATGATGATCTGTGGATATCTTTACAAATGTTGAATGACATTGATTATCTGTTGATTATCTGTGAATATTTTGATGAAAGAGACAAAAGGACACTACGAATTGATGCAGATATCCGGATCAAAGAGTGTGTTGAATCTTTAGGTTGAATAGTTTGAATAGGTTGAAAATTTTGGTTGAAAATGATGTACATTTCTAGCTTTTTCCGTCGTCGAACTATGTGCAGTTAACTAGATGGTCGACTAATTAGAACCGTACATAAGGCATTTTTGAATGTTAGTTATGAATCTTTATTTCGTGACATTATGTTGGGATTTTCGAATTAAAAATATTATCATTTTCGTTTAAAGGTATATCATTTTCAGAATAATTTTGAAACACATACCTTTATAGCTGCTAGTTAGATTATGTAATAATCATTTTCGTTTAAAAATCAATACATGCAAAAAAAATCATTTCGTTTATCACAAAAATATCACAAGAACATTAAAGTACATCATTTTCGATAATCTGAAGTGCAAACACAAATGACCAGTAACAAAAAAATCATATTCGAACTACAAATAGTGCAACATAAATTAAAAAATATCATTTTCGTACTTCAAAAAAACAACTCCACTTAACGCAAAAAAATTATCATTTTCGTTTCAAACTAATATTCCAGCACCAAAAACATGCACAAATAATCATTAATCATGTTGAATGACAATGATTAAAAATATTATCATTTTCGTATAAAGGTTTATCATTTTCAGTATTATTTTGAAACACCTACTTTTATATCTGCTAGCTAGATTATGTAATAATCATTTTCGTTGAAAAAAAATCAAAACATGCACAAATAATCATTTCGTTCGAAAAACAAACATATTCGAATAAAAAAAATCCTTTTCGATCGAATCAAAACAATCGACTATAAGAAACATCATATTCGAAAACTATAACAAAAAGATTTAATCAGAAGAACTATAAGAAACATTATCTTCGACACCTTTATTTTTAACCTTGTTTGCAGCCTCAACTTTATTTCTATCAGGACACGTTCGGATGTTATGTTTGTCGAATTTTCCGCAATAACTGCATTTCCGTGAAGTTTTCGTAAGATTAGCAACAGCACGTTCACGTGAACTAGTAAGCCTCTTTCTAGTACCACCACCCTTGTTGCGAATACCATACGGATTGCGAATTTCAAGACTAGTTAGACGGTCAACACCCAACACCTCGCTAATGAAATCTGTATTCTCGATTTGATCATCCTCAGCATAATCCTCAGCACACGCTACAGCCAGTTCCTCTTGGGATTTCAGAAACATTGACAATTTCTCTTTGTTGCCAATTACTTTATCCAAAGCATTTTCAACATGAATATATACACGGCGAACCATATCAGCTAACCCAGCATCTTCAAGTACCCCAGGATTCTTATTTTGTAAGTGTAAAACAACTTTAGGAGAAACAACATCCTTCGTCCATCTTTTGCAAATATATTTCCGTGGATATCGATTAACATTGAAAATGTGAAGGGCATAGAAAATATGACAACAAAGAATCCCAAATCTCTCAAATTTTTTGCATGAACATGTGACCTCCTCCGTTGCAGAATTAAACATTACCTAAAATAAAAAATATGAATGTATAATGAATGAAAATGCTAAAAATTCGAAGATGATAAAAGGTCTGTTTTTTGAAAATGATGTTATGAAAATGATAATTTCATCTATGTTTAAAACTAATATAAACCAAAAACAACGAACCTGGCTATGCTTTGGAAAGAACTCATCAAAAATCCTAGGGTCCTTGTCCCTGTCAATAGTTTCGTCGATATCATTTGACAAAACGTCATTATCAGATATCTTAAAACTCCTCAAGGAACTCTCTTCTGAATATGCTAAAGACAAGCATTTTTTTGAAGCATAACGAATCTCGTTAGAAATATCATTAAAAATCTGCCTACTAAAAATCCTAGAAGCATCCTCCTCCAAAGCCCAATCATTTGTAAAAACTGGAGTAGTGAATGAACTATGGTGATCATTTCGCGATTGATGAAACCTTTGATCAATCATTGCTGTGTCAAAATGAGTTAAGAACTCAACAAGAGAATTACTAGAACTCATAAGCTGGTTAAACATGTGATTCTCGGACTCGGATCTTGAAGAAGTACGCATAATACCAGATAACTCCCAATTACGAAAATACGCAGGAATCCAGAACTTCCTCAAACCAAACATATCATTCAGCCATCTATTATCTTGAAGATTATATTCTTCAATCAACTCATTCAAAAGAAAGTCAAAAACCTCTTGATCCAACTTGTCGGTCCAAACAATCCTACACAGTTTTGCTTTGAAACCATTGTTACAAATGTCTATAGAAACTTACACACATAGGAAACAAAAAAAATGGGTAATATTTACAAATGCTGAAAATGATGAAAAAGTGTGCTGAAAATTGAAAATGATAAATCATGTAATAATACCTTGGAAGTAACTTTTTCCATTATATGCCACATACACAACCGATGTCTAGACTGTGGGAATACGGACTCTATAGCAATTTTCATTGCCGGATCTTGGTCAGTCAAAATCATTCGAGGATGATGTGGATATGCATTACAAAATGCATTTAATAACCATTTATATGATGATACATTCTCTTTAGACAACATTCCAGCACCAAAAGTAACACAACGTTTGTGGTTGTCAACCCCAGTGAATGGTATGAAAACCATATCGTACCTGTAGCACGAAAATGCAAAAATAAAAAAAAATATTAATAAGTAATGAAAAATACAATGATAAAAAAAAAGAATGCTTACTTGTTGGTGCGATAAGTAGCATCAAATGATACAACATCTCCAAATGCACTAAAATTCCTTTTAGCACATTCATCAGCCTAGAAAAAACCACCAAGAGAATTTTCAGTGTCGAGGAAATATTCGAAAGAAAAATTAGAAATAGATTCTTTCTTTTTAGAAAGAATTTCCACAATAATCTGGCTGTCATAATCATCGATAAAAGACAACACATCCCTCTTATAATTCTTGGCATCAATCTTGGAAAACCCAATATCTTCTGAACCATATACTTGAGACAAAATCCTATGACCAGCCGAGGAAACAACACCAGCATCATTCATATTATGTAACAATTTTTTTTAGAAAAGCTAACTTTTCTGAAAGCATTCAAGTGTTTTATGAAATCTGGATGAACCAACAAATGATTGTGCTCTTCGGTAAACTTACATATATAATACTTATTATCATTACCCAACTTTAATTTCAACTTTGAAGGACACTCACATTTTTTGGAAGATCGTTTTCTTCGTTTTTTAAACTCCTTAACAACATCTTGAGGATTATTAGAAACATCAGCTGAACCACATTTTATAGTCGAATCACCCTTTTCAACCTGAGATTCATTTGTTTCATTGACCTTCTTATTGCTAACAGGTTTCTTACCTCCTTTAGCACAAGCAAAAACTTTGGACTTTACAATCCCAGCAACAACAGATGATCTACCGCGAGGGGGTTTCGATGTCGATTTGATGGGTTCAAAGCCGCCAACCATAGCATATTCTTTATAGAACATCCAAGCATTCGGCAATGAACCAAAACACATGCCTAAACAAGGCTTTTGAGAGTCAGTAGCATTTGGAATCCACTGCCTAACACCCATTGCATTAACTTGTTCAATTCCAAGCTGAAATGATGCAGGTACATAATCCAAACCTAACACAATTTACAAAA
Organism: Pulicaria dysenterica; assembly: GCA_947179395.2. Taxonomy (NCBI): domain Eukaryota; kingdom Viridiplantae; phylum Streptophyta; class Magnoliopsida; order Asterales; family Asteraceae; genus Pulicaria; species Pulicaria dysenterica. The sequence continues at coordinate 59,714,652 of OX359296.1, forward strand.
AAATCATTTTCACAGAACTGAATAACGTATTTTTATCATATTCGTGCATTGCAGCAAGTGTCAGCTTCTTCAGTTAAAATGAATCATTTCCATTTTCATTTCCATACTATCATCAGTGAAATGCATCATTTCCATTTTGATTGCCATACTATCATCAGTGAAAAAATCAGCATTTTCGAATCATCACACAGTATCAAAAAACATGTACATTGGAAAAAAATCATTTTCACATAACTGAATATCATATTCGTGCATTTTCATTGCCACACGTTGACAAAGTATGATAATATAATGAATATCATTTTCGTACATTGCAGCAAGTGTCAGCTTGTTCAGTTAAAATGAATCATTTCCATTTTCATTGCCATACTATCATCAGTGAAAAAATCAGCATTTTCGAATCATCACACAATATCAAAAAACATGTACATTGAAAAAAAATCATTTTCGTTCATCGCAAGTATCATCATATATTCAGCACGTACATTGAAATGTTCGTCATGTAGAATTCAAACATGTACATTGTAAAATTCATCATTCTCATTTTCGTGAAAATCATATTTACAGAGAAATTATCATTTTCGTTCATTAACAACTAACAATTTACAGAGGAATTATCATTTTCGTTCGTCATGAAATTTCAAAACAACAAACTAAAACAATTAAACAAAACAGTCAATAAAGTTAAAAAAAATAGCAATTGGTGGAATAAGAACATCAATCGATTGCAAAAAAACTGTCAAAAATCAGTATGAAAAAGCATGATTGCAAAAAAACTAAAAAACCTTACCGTTATCGTTATCATCATCATCGTAATTGACATTAGTGGAATATGAGCTTGAAGCCATTGACGATTTCAGAATGAATGATTACGAGGATCACAAATACGAAATCCCCACTGTATCATTTGTAAACAGTCGTACATCACAAAACAAACATGATCGGAAAATAAGGAAAGAATGACGTGAATGGTAACTGTCAATCCTAAAAATGAACAAGATTACGATCCTACCCTTATGACAATTAACGTGATCTACGGCCACAAATGGGACCTTGGGGTTTTTGTTTAAGGGGGGGGGGGGTTTA